>JAUTXX010313446.1:0-13758 GCA_032273605.1 Panulirus laevicauda | reverse complement strand
AATGTACCCCAAGATAACCACTTATTTTTCTAAAATTAGAGAAGAAACTATGACCTTTAGTAATCATGAACCAAACCGTTGGGGGTTCCAAAGTCAAGGTTAGGAATTGAACCAGACAGTTGGACCAGGCTATTGTATCATCAAAGAGAAATTAGGCTTCAAAAGATTTTAAATATTTTAAATTGGAAATTGATCAAGACAAGGAAAATATCATGATAAGATTCACAAAGAGGAGGCAGGGGAAAGTTGATGAATCATTTTAAACCATAAGTGATTGGAAATTATGAGATTATTAAGATTCAGGAAAGGTTAACACAGTTGGAGAAGGATGTTAAAGAAACTGAAGAATTTAAGATCCTATAAGATTTGGTCAGGTAGGAGAGGAATCAGGATTTGAATGATATAGTCAGAAGGCACAATCAAATCATAGTGGATTCTGGAGGATTATATCCAGAGGGAAGGTTTTATAAATTTTACAGTAAGAAGAGTAATTTCTGGTTGCAAAGAATATCAGTTATTGGTTGGGAGGGGAAGCATGAACAATATCTGGGACTGTTCAACAAATCAGAACAAACGTAGAACAGAGACCTGGGGATATACGTTCAGAGGGACACAAGGAATTGAGTGGACATTGAAACAGAGGAATACAAAGAATTGAAGCTGTAGAAAATATGAAATGCACCATAAGGGAGGTCTATGGTCCAACATAAACGTAGATGTAGAGAAATAGTGGCTAATGAATCAGTACTGTTGTAACTAGTAGACAATTGGATGACACCAAAATTAGAAAGATTAGTGAAACAGGAGTTTGAGAGAGACATCACTGATGATTTTTAGACTAAGAAGACCATATCCCAGATAAAGACAAGGAAGGAATGCTGATTTAAGAAATTAGCTGATTAAAGAAATTAGAAAATTGGTTATAGTCAAGACATATTGGGTCAATCAGGAATGGTTATATTCATTTTGATGCCATGTACCCTTGAGGTGCTTGGGCATAAAGGAGGAATTTTGTAGAACCTTTGTCACAAGTGATAGACCATGAGAAGAAAGAAATGAAGAGTTGACAGAAGTCAAGTAAAGGGAGACAAAATTATGCAAGTGAGAAGACATCCCAGTCAGTACCAGAAGTTGGTCAGGAATGTCAAGTGGTGAAAATGTCTTGAAAATTATATTGTTAATGGATTTTTAGTAAATGATAAAAACGTAATTCAAGGATCATAAGGAAGAAAAACCTAATGATGTTAGAGTTGTGTAGACAGATTTTCGAGATGAGATCTCGCCTGCTCTCTCCAGAGGGATGCATGATAACATGGTGGGAAAGAAGAAATTAAGATATCCTTAAGCTTCAAGAAATTGTGGAAGATGACCTGTTATAATGCACTTAATGGGAAGAGTTACTTTTGGAAAGGAATGCCAAGTGGTGGTGATGTTTAATTTTCCTTAGAATTTTAGTGAAATGTAAGAAATGTTTAATAATGAAGAAACAGGATAGCATATGAACCAGAACACATTTCTAAGAGATGAAAAAATGCAGATAATGGGGGATTTTTATTTTATAGATTTGGAAATATGGATTTTTATAAAGTCATGGGGAAGTGAGCTCTTATACTGAACACAAAGATTTAATTTAAGCAAGTCATTGAATACACTAGGGTCAAAGGGAGTGATCAGCCATTATTGCTAGAACTTTTGACATTAGCACAGGTATTAAGAATGTCATATTTATTAGGGAAAAATGATTATATAATGGTCATGTGGTAAATGAGGATATACAGAGAAATAATCATGCAAACTACCACAGAACTCAGTTTATGTATATTTATTCATATATATGAAATAGGAAGTGGATTTCATCAGCCAGGAACCAGGGCAGTGTGGTGGAAGTTTCTGTGAAGTCTATAATGGAGTTGTAATGTGGGTACTCCTAGCTTTAAATAGAGAGAGGTTAAGAGAGGAATGGTTCAGTGAATGGTGTGAAAAGCAAAGAAGCTTGGTGGTGTGCTATGGTGAAAATGTAAATGGCATTGCAGCTGGCCTGCATATATGTATATAAAGAGAGCAAGGAACTAATATAGCAAGATGAAAATTGAAGAACAGATTTTGAAAAAAAATAATGGGTAAAGCATAGTGTAATCAAAAACATCTTCCTAAATTCATTTGGAGTAAATTGTCAATTAACAGCTAATGATGCAAAGGAAGAGTTGTAGATAATGATGCAAGACATTATAATTAATTTTAAAGTATTTTCAGAGTGGAAGACAGTATAGCCCCAGCAGTAATGAGATGTAGTGGGGAGCCCTGAAAGAGCATTGAAATATCTAGAAAAGACAATACTTGAGGGTTCTGACTCGTAGAATGCTCATGCACTGTTACTGGAGAAAACAGTACCAAGTAGTGCAAGAGGGCAAATATCACAACGATTTAGATAAAGGAGACATATCTCCTTGAAAAGTGTAGTCTGTAAGGTGCTGGAAAAGATAAATGAAAACATATTAAGAACTTCCTACCAAGGCAAAACTATGAAGTGAGAGACAATTGTTTGAGGGAAAAGAGGTCACAAAACAAACCCAGATTTCAAGAAGAGAGTGAGCTGTCTTGTAGACAAAAGGGAATGCTACATGGATTGTCTGTATCTGAACTGCCTGAAAGCATTTAATGCTGTGCCTTGTATGCTAGTTAAGAAACTGGATCTTAAGACAGGGATCATGGGAGATGTTTCTGATTGATTTAGATAATCTTGTAATCTTGATGAAAGGGAACAGAGAATACTTTTAAAGGAACTTTCTTGAAATGGTTTGAGGTCACCATTGGCTTACTGCAGGTTTTTGTTCTTGAACCATTGCTCTTCTTGATAAATTAAAGTGACTTATCAGAAGGCTTGCCTCTTACCTGAACATGGTACCAAATGTCATGGTCATAAGGGAATATAATGGTGGAGAATTGCATCAACTTGGGACCTAGATAAATTCTAAAGATGGTCTGATATGTATTTGATAAAGTTCAGACTGAATAGAAGTAAAATATAAAGATTGGGACACAGTACTAGAATGAATACTCTGTAATACAAAATAAGCTGCACATCTGTGAGAGACCCAGATAAGGAGAGTGTAGGAGACAAACTGTCTGTCTACTGGCAAATAATAGTAATGCGTTCTAGTACTTTTGTCAGAAGAAAGTATTGCCACTAGTGGGTTCAGTGGAATTATAAAAATAGGTTACCCCAGTTGATTTGGTATAGCTGGTACTTTTGATTATTCTTTGTCATTAACAACGTGAAATCCATAACCCATCCCATATTCTTTGATTTAAGTCCTTAAAATTGTACTGAATTTTTTTTAATGAAATGGGACAAAGGAGTGTAATTCATTACTATGGGTGATAGTCTTTTTCAAAACTATTTTAGAGTGCGTAAAGGAGAAGTTGCCATTTACCAGATATTTTGTGGTTATGACAGAAAATGACAGGGTTGGCTAACATTGTTAGAAAATCAAATAGTTTTGCGGAGGGAAACTGTTTTCTCCAGTAACAGTGCATGAGCATTCTACGAGTCTGCATTAACCATGTCATCATTGTCAGTTTTATTCATCCACAACTCTTGTAGTATGAAAGTATTTCTTTACATCCCTGTTTTTAAGTTTCATACTTAATCTCATGTTATTTCCTCTGGTTGCTCTATCCCCATATATCTTAAAGAACTGTCCACTTCGTCAGTCTCTTTTAAAAAGGTTGTGATAAGGTCACTCCTGAGTCTTTCCTCATCCAAGGTGGTACATTCAAAGCCTCCATCCTTTCCCTTTAGCTAAACTCTTAATTCTGGTGACATACATACATGCATACATAGGAGTTTAAAGATGATATATGTAAACAAGGTTGAGGTGGGGACAGCACAAGTTAAAACTCTATTCACACAACACACAAATAGTAATCACACTAATTATCAGGACATCCATATTTTGCCTGTGAGGGAATGACCAAAGTAATTGATGCAAATTTTTTTTATTATTACAGTACTTTACGCTACCTCGCTATCGCGGGAAATGGCGAATAGTATGAAAGAAAATGAAAAGAAAGTACTTTGGAGCATGAGTGACCCTAAATGCTCAGATCTTACAGTTACTGTACCATTCTTTAATGAACCTGTATAAAGATTGGAATGCAGAAATAATGAGACTATGTGAATTGTAACAATTGCTATGAATTAGTTGAAGTATAACTACATTGTCCCAGATTTTCTAAATATTCTTCCATTCTTGAATAACTAATTTCAACCATACATTCTTTATTACATGAATATTAAATATTCAGGTCTATATTACAAACACATGAAAGCTTTTAGTTTGATTTAAAAGACAGCAGAGGACATAGACGTCAGAAGTACCAGTATGTGATAATTCCTTTTGGGGAAGTTCCTTCACCCTTTTAATGGTACTAGATAGTTTCATACTTTCATAATTCCATTGCCAACTAAGGAGAGCAGGTATACCAATGATTGATGACTCCCAAGAGAGTATATCAGTACTTTTCATCCAATGTTTCACAGTGTAAAGCACAGCATGGGTAACCATTCTTTATTTGCTGACTGTGAACAGGTAAGGTAATATTCAGTAAGCAGTTCACATTCAACACGAGGCCAAAACTAGAATGTGCTTCTCAAGTTTGGTTAACATGCTTAAGAGTTAAACACTGGGTAACACCAATATTTCACTGTTAAGACGAGAAATTATGGTATTCAGATTATCTGCTCATTAAAGAATGAAAAAAAATACATTCTGTAAAAGTGAATGATATGTACAATAGGTGAGCTAACATACCTTGTATGCATCTTCCAGTGGATGTACTGCAGAGGTGCTAGAAGGGTGGTTATGGGTGGAGATAAGCGAGGGAGAAGAGCCTGATGACACAGATTTAGTGATAATGTATTACTACTCATGTAAGAAATAGTTGCAAAAGTAAAGGATATATACAAAAAAAAGAGCTTACATGTCTTACACAACCATATTATAGTGTTAAGTTAACACACAGATCCCCAAGTGGTGGGATGGTAGAGAAAGGAGGTACAATAAGAAAATGAGTATCATGATGCTTTTTTGCTAAATAATACTTCACTATTGTTCCTATTTACACATTTACTTACCTCAGAATTACTTCCAGAGAGTGGTGTTTTCTGAAGCAAACAAGGAGAAACTTAGCAGCCATACAAATGTCAGAATATTGGCATGAGGTTCAGAATAACCTCTTAAACATTATAGTGTTTATTATGTGAGTTGTCAGTTGGTGAATCTTGGTGTGGAAGTTTTAAAGAAGCACAAAGAATTAACAAAAAGTACAGAGAAGAGCAACAAAGTTTATATTGCAATACAGAGAGCTTATTTACAGAGAAAGGTTAGAGGTCTTTGATTTGATTTAATCTTTTCCCACCATGAAAGAAAGAAGGGATGAGGGGTGACTTTATTTACTATAAAGTGTTCAAAAAGATGCAGGGATAAAGCACCAGATACCAGAACATGAAACTGACCATGAGACTTGTTAGAAAAGATGTAAAAAAGCATCATCATAGTATAATTAGCAAATGAACTAAGTGAATTATGAGATTGTCAACTTGGTCATCATACAAGTTAAAATGCATGTATTAAGTATTAAGAGTTCTTTAGATGGGGTCCTGGAAGTGTAGGACTTTCTCCCTGTACAATACAGATTGGTTAACACACACACACATGGTTAGTGCCATTCAACTGGTTGAAAAATTGAAAGGCTGTCATGTGGTTACCCCTTACTCTTCTCCCTTCCATGGTGGGTAAAATCAGAAGCCATAACATAAAATTTAGCAAGTTATTAGAATTAGAAAATAATGTAAAGAAGTACTTTTATAGTGTAAGAGTTGTGTATGAGTGAATTCATCAAGTGATGAAATTGTAAGAATGGCTGGAGTACAAAACTTGGAAGTTTTATTATTGTAGAGAAAGTCCAAGAGATGGGCCCCACAAATGTAGAACTCTCACCTTGTACAAGACAAATGGACAATTAGATGATTCTATAATAGTATGGAAATAAGAATATCATATATCCCACTTGAATATAGTGATCATTTAAGGCTTCATTTAGATTATTGGAAATGAGATTGTGAAAAGAGCAAAGTTAACCTCTCAAATATGACATGTAATCATGTAAACTAAGCAGAATGCAACAATTCGTAAGGTTACTTAAATGGGGAGATGAAGTTAAGTATGCTGTCACTAGGGCATTGTGTAAAGGGAATACAGTTTAGGAAAAGCTGTCAAAAAGTGAGGAAGCCTTGTAATGTGTTGAAGACATAGGCATTACATCAACCAGCCAGCCAGCATTTATAATGTATAAGAGAGCAAGAAATTAGCATATTTAGGATAAGAAAAGAGGAGCAAGGAAACTTTGAAAAGAATGTAGTGGACAAGGCAGGGAATAATTCAAAATGTTTCCACGACTTCACCAGGAGTAATTTTTTCAGTTAAGAGCATCTAATCAGGGTTGGGGATTGAGAGGGAAGAGTTTTGGAGGATGATGTAAAAATATGTAAGGAACTGAATGTTTAGTTCCAAAGTTTTTCCAGTATGGAAAACTTCAGTGTGTTAGAATGAGAAGGTGTTAGAAAGTACTGTGTTATGTAGACAGGTTATGAGTACCATAACAGAATATAATGACAGTCATGGTCCAGATACAATTTCTACCATGTTGCTGAAGATGTGTGCTGTTATAGTTGACAGACTACTTTATAAGAAAGGTGACCATGTGAAATTACTAAACTACAGACCGATCTCCTTATGACATCTTTCAGAGGAGAAAGTACTTGTGACCACATTATTATAAGGAAATGGTGTTATGAGTAACAAACATCTTGGATTTCTCTTTTAGAAACTTAGCTCAAGTATAAAAGAAGCCATGATGTACCAGAAAGCATTTAATGCTACAGCACAGAAGGCTGGTAAAGAAGCTGTATCTTGGTACAGGAGTAAGAGGAAGTGTACTCAATGGATAGTTTATCTTGGTAGAAAGGAATGGAGGAAAAATGGATTAAGGTTACCAGTGGCATGCTGCAAATTTTGTCTTCTTATCTATGTGAAGGATAAGTCAAAAGGATTTTATTCCTGTATGAATATTTTTGCAGTTGGTGCATCTTATCTGTGTGAAGGATAAGTCAAATGGATTTTATTCCTGTATGAATATATTTGCAGTTGGTACCAAGAGTATGAGGGAAGTCAGAAGTAATGATGATTGGATTGACATAATCGGGTCACCAAGGCCAACTCCAGTGTTTGTCAGATACATAGCTGATAAAATTCTGACCAAAGAAATCTGAAATAAAGAGAATGGTAGAGTATAGGAAGATCTCTGTATTATCTTACAGCAATCTGTCTGTAAGGAGAACTGAACTGTGGAGTTATTCCCAATGTGTCACTCCAGTCCCACATTAGGAGAATAGTAGAGACAAACTGTCTGCTATTGAATATTAGCATTCAAGTACAGGGATAAGATTATTCTGGATTCTGGCAAGATCTTCACATCCTACATTTGGCTAGAACTAGAACATGCTTCTCACATTTTGGTCATGATACATTAAGGTCCACAAAAAACTAATAGAGGAAGGCAACAAAGATGGTACCAGAATTAAGAAAGTTAAGTTATAGGGAAAGGATAGAGGCCCACCATAATGCAGGTTGAGCTTATCACCATCATGAAGTTTGTGAACTTACTTGATAACTATGACAGTGGTCAACAGTTCAGTGAAAGATGCAGGGATAGAACAAGAGATCATAGCATGAAATTTATCAAGAAACTTAGATGTTATAATACTTTTATAGAATAGTGGATGACTATAATAAACTGAGTTATGAGACAGTGTGTTTGAACAACATACAGTAGTGTAAAAAGTTGTAAAATAGAAAAGTTCTAGAATGGACCCTTGTAAGTGCAGATCTCCATCCCTGTTCAAAGCGAATAGGTAGTTACACACACACACCTGTTACCAGATTTCCACTGTAGGAGAAAAGTTGAGGAAACTATTTGTCTCCTAACAATGATTAGAATTGCATTCAAGTTCATGAAGAAGGAAATATTAAGCAAACTGTTCATATTATACTTAATGCCATTATTCTTGTCAGGTTCGGTCACTGCACTTAAGCACAAAGAGCTAATAGAGAAGGTCCAGAGGAGAGCAACAACATACTAAAATTAAGAGAGCTGTGTTATAGGGAAGGGCTAAAGGTTTTAGATATACACACCTTGAAAGATAGAAAGGTGAGGAATGATCTGATCACAATTACCTTTTGAATATTTAAAGCATTGGTAGTGTAGACAGTGAACAGGACTTCAAGAGATGTTGAGATAGATGACATTACATGCAAAGAATCATGGAACTTAAGAAAGATGTGAAAAAGTACATTTATAGAATAAGAATGGTGGATGAATGGAATGAAATGACTGACAGTTAATGCATACACCATACAGAATTTAAGAAGTAAAATGGAGAATTTGAAAGTGATGGGGCACCACAAGTGTAAAACTCCCTTCCTACCTTCCTATTTAGTACAGATAGGTGATTACTCTTGCAAACACACCCACCCCAAGTGAGGCAAGAAGACAAAAGCCAGTACTGCAGAGAGATCAGGAATATTATGGTCATGTCATACTAAAAGTAATACATACAAACTCAGATTGTATTTGTAGTAAATGGCGAAAAATTGGAATTTAAGAATTGTATTAGGGGAAGCACACCTGATGTGATGTAAAGCTGATCTTTCCTGTTCTGTTCAAGGGGTGCATGATATTAAGGAGGGTAAGGGAAGACAAAGGATGATGAAGGATGGCCCCCAAAAAGAGATGCTGATAATTTTCAGTAGTTGAAGACAGCCCATTGAGCTTGTTTATTATTGGAAGAGTAACTGTAGGAAAGAATTGTAGTGTTGATATATAAATATCTTAAAAGATGGCTGTGATACAGACCAGAAGTACAGTAATCATACAATGAAGCAACAGTCAAAATGGTACATGCAGTTCTCAGGGAAGGTCAAGTACTAATAATGGGGATTTTTGTTGTAAAGAGATGGAGTTGAGAAATTTTAATTTGCATGATGACAAGATGCAAGATTTTAGAGTGTGTATAGGAAAATATCCTATACTCACATGTCATTGAGCATATTAAGATGAAAGGGACTGATACACCATCATTACTAGATCTTCCATCTTCATATATAGTATCATAAATATAGAGATTATCATATGTGATACACCATTTGGAAAAAGTTATTGTAATTCGTAACTTTGATTTTGTATTAAATGAGAATGTAAAAAGAGTATAGAGATGAGACAACTTAGAAATGTGTTATAGTTGTGGAACCTACAAAAACTCAATAATTTAAAAGTTATAACATGAATTGGGAAATGGAATACAGTAGCCAGGTCATGTGAAATATTCATTGAAGGAATATGAACATGAATACCTCAAACCTCAAATACTTAAGGGAAGATGGAGAAAGGGAGGAATGGTTCGATAAAAGTTGTCTTAGAGCAAAGGAGGAGATTCAAGACATTCTTTAGCAAGATAAAGACAACACTAAATGGCAGCATTTGTAAGGTATTAGAGAGCAAGGAATAGGTATATAAGTGTTAAAGAGCAAAGGAGAAGCTTCAAAACATTCTTTAGCAAAGTACAGACAACACTTCAGTCAGTCAGCATTTGTAAGGTATGAGAGAGCATTGAATAGGTATAGCAGAATAAGAAAGAGAGTAAAAACTTTAAAAAGAATATTGTGAAAGAGTCAGGAGAAAATTCATAACTTTGCCATAGATTCGTTAGGAGTAAATTGTCAGTTAGAGAGCAACAAATCAGGGAATCAGAAGAGTTGCAGAGAATGATTAAGAATATAGATGAAAATAAGAAATGAATAGCAATATATTCAATTTAGGCAGCCATTTATTTGAAAAGCACATTGAGGTATTACAGAAATTGGAGGTTATAATAGTACCTTGTTAACTAGTTATATAAGAGGTTAAGATCAAGGTGAGTCTTGATATTTGAGGAAATGAATGGTATCTTTATACTGTTTTCACAGAAGGTACCATCACCAATGAGATGGAATCTTGAGTTTTTAAAAGCATTGATATATCTAGAGAAGACATGAACTTGATACTAAATGGTCTTGATTTGCATTGTGAATTTCCTCTATGTATGCTGAAGGTGTATGCAGGTATACTTGACAGACCTGAAATACTATTCAGGATGTTACTGGAGAAAGACAGAATTTCAAGGAAGTGGTAAAAGGACAAACATCATTCCAGTCTGTAAGAATTGAGATGAGGAAGAGTTGCTGAGTTATAGATCAGTCATCCTTACAAGTTTGTTGTATAAGGTACTGAAATAGATGATCAGAAAGCAATAAATAACTTCAAACAAAGGGAAATTACCCAAGTGAGAGACAATACAGTGTTAGGGAGAAGATTTCTACCGGAGAAAAAAATTGAGGTCTAGATGGATTGTATCTGGGCTGCCAGAAAGCATTTAACACTTGCTGCATGGGTGGGTGTATAAGAAGCCTCATCACTAGGCAAGAATAAAGGGGAGACTCCTTTGATAGTCATATTATATGTATAAGAGAATAAAGGATGCACATAAGTGGAGTCTTATCAAAATGCCTATAGGTTTTCAATGCTTCCACAGGTTTCAGTTCTGGGACATAGGTCAAGAGGGAAGTGAATAGTGAGGATGATTGCATAATTTTTCAAGGGGACTAAACTGACCAAAGTTAGCATGATACATGGTTGATGAAATTCAGTCTGTGATTAAATGTAATGCGGATGGGTCACAGTTCTAAAAGGTCTTGGTATGAATATTATCTGGCAGGTACCTCTGAGAGAGAGAGACATGTGACTGGACACAATCCTTAACATGTCTCTAAAGTCACACATGAAGACATTGTCTGCTGACAATGATCAGAAAAGCCTTTAAGATTTGGAAATATACAGAAAGCTGTTCATAACCCACGTTATGGCATAATTGGAATATACATTTCATGTATGGTCACTTCTTAAGCACAAAAAACTAATAGAGGTCAAGATGAGGACAGCAAAGACTGGAATTGAGAGAGCTGAGTTACAGGGAAAGGCAAGAGGCCTTAAATTTGCCCTCTGTTTAAAAGTGAAGGGTGAGAGGTGACGAAGCGGAGGCTTTTAAGTTTTTATATCAGCTTGATGTAGATGATGCACAGTTCTCTGAAAAGAATCATTGATAGAACAACCAGAGACCTTAACATGAAATTAAAGAAACTTGTTTGAGGGTATGTAAAGATGTACTTCTACAATGTAAGAGTTGTAGATGAATAAGAAAATTGGATTTGCAGATGGTATACAGAAGTTCAAAAAGAGGAGGATAGTAGAGAATGTTCTGGATATGAGACTTCACAGGTATAAAACTCCCTCCCTTTACGGTACAAATAGTTAAACTACACAAGCAGACTCTTTCCCATAGGTGTACTGTGGATAAAGTTGTTGAAGGTGTAGGAATTGGTTGAAATATAATCAGACATAAAAAAAATTTGATCTAGGAATATTGTTTAGTAAGGCATTAGAGGAAGGGGTAGTTCTAACATCGTGGATAGGGGCATAAGTTTATTATTTACAGGTATTACATAAACCCAGGACCCATTTTTCAGTGAATTATGGGTTCCCACATCTTCAAGCCTGCACTATACTTGGTAGCAGTGACAGAATGAACTCCTTTGAAGTGAGAAGTTCTTTGACAAGATTTGATTTTGTTTGGTGACCAAAGGTGACGTTTCACTAATGATGTATCTTCATACATGCTGAGTCCATTTATACCACGGGCATATGTTAAGATTTGCTATGGCATCTGTTTGTTCTGTATGTGCATCTTTTGAAGGACTGTTTACTGTCAACATTCAGTTGGTCTTTAAATTTGTTCCTCTAACCTCTCGTTATAAATCGGCTTTCTTAATTTTGGTTCCATCTTTCGTGCCCTCTCCTGGACCTTCTCTATTGAGGCCTGTTATGCAGGTCTCTTTAGTTGGGGATGTTCCTCTCTTCCATGTTTAAAGCATCTATAAGATATCATATTCAGAACTGAGGTTTTGTACAAGGAAAGTCAGTGCAAAAGTAGCACTGTGTATGGCATAGAGCAACACAGTATGCAGAAGGAGAGGACTCAAAAGTAGTAGTGTAGAGAATGCGAAAATTGAAAAATTCCATAATTTTGTTGAAAATCTGGTCTCATTGGTTTTTTGAAGATGTATAGAGTTTGATCTTTTCCAGGGTTTTGTTATATGGTTGTAAGTTATTTTTTTCTGAACTAGGAGAGTTCTTGAGATGCCAAGATACTTGGTGTCAAATACATTCGAGTATTTTTGTTGAATGTACTATTGTTTGTTCCATTTTGTTTTTCACATACAACTTTTGTTCCCTTGGATACTTCTTTAGAGGGCATTGGTGATGGCTCCTACATACTACTTTTATAATGGGTTTGTTGCTTCCAAGATATGTGAATTCATAAATTACATGGCAAGTCTTGCGAAGGGATTGCTAGTTCAGTATTCTGTGAAAAAATTTAGTTTTCATGTCCTTGTTGTAGATAACTAGGTTGAGTTAGTCTTTAGTTTGCTGCTGTTTGTTAATGGTGATGCTATAGAGTATCCTTTTACTTGTTTTGTGACCTGAGGACATCCGAATACAACAAAAAATCTTGTGTGTATAGGTCTATGTGTATGTAGAAAACCAAAGCCTACTATCTACAGCCAAGATCAACTGAATACTTGGTTTCTCTGGACTCCCTCATTTACCAATTCAACCCACACACAGCATGTCCTCTCTGCTCCACACACACAGCACCCATCATTGAGCCATTTCATTCTCTTTGATGCATACCTCATTCTTGGGTATTTTCCCCATGTCTATTTTTCTGGACTCTACTTGCAAGTTAGAAGTCTCCTTCATTAAAGCTTATCATTATCCAAAGGAGTTCATCATTTCTCTACTCCTGTATGGAGTGAGGCCCCAAAGCAGCAAGAGCTTCATAAAAGGTGTCCTTGGGTTGTGTTTTGGCTTTAATATTACACTTAACACCTGAAGTAGGTGTTTAAGATTTTTCAGATGGTGGATTTAGCTTGATGTTGATTGCCTTAATGACCCTGGTGACTTAAATACCTTAACCCAAAACCAACCAACCTGCAGATCTACAGCTCTGGAGAAAAATTCTTGTAGTGAATTTAGATAGTCAAAGAAAAATGGTGTGAGCCTGTGCATTAAACTTCTTTTGGTTGGACAGACAACCAAACATTCTCTTAGTCCACATGTTTCCAAGAGACTGCTCTCAAAGATATGTTGATCAGTGACTGCTATCTTATGGTATTGTTTCTTTAGGTGATAATGTTTATTCAGTAAAACTGCTTTCAACTTTTTTTTCATCAAAAGCCATTTCTGGATGATCTCACTATAGCTGTCAACCCACTTCCTGATTGAATTATACATATATATGTATGAATATATATATATATTTTTTATATATCCTTGGGGATAGGGGAGAAAGAATACTTCCCACGCATTCCTCGCGTGTCATAGAAGGCGACTAAAGGGGACGGGAGCAGGGGGCTAGAAACCCTCCCCTCCTTGTATTCAAACTTTCTAAAGAGGGAAACAGAAGTGGGGGGAGGGGGGGATGCTATTTCATGTGTGGCAGGGTCGAGACAGTAATGAATAGAGGCAGCAAGTTTGAATATG
>JAUTXX010313336.1:0-12959 GCA_032273605.1 Panulirus laevicauda | reverse complement strand
GGCCCATGGTAGAGTGGGTTGGCATTAAGCTCCCCTGGGGGTTAGCGATGTGACCCATGGTAGGACATACCTCTCATCAATCAACACAGGAAATAATGCTGATCATGATGATAGTAATAATGATGATAGTAATGATGATAATGATAATAACAATAATAATAATAATGATAATAATAATAATAATAATGATAATAATAGTAATAATAATAATGATAATAATAATAATAATTATAATAATAATAATAATAATAATGATAATAGTAATGATAATAATGATGATAATAATTATAATGATAAAAACTACCCATATTAGTGTGATTACTATCTTGTGGAGGCGAGGGGGGAAGATTTGTAGTTTTGTTTTCGGAAAAGAGGAAACATCTGTGAGACGAGAACTATGAGAGTAAGTGAGCTTGGAAGAGAGATTTGTGTGAAGAAATTTACCAGGAAAGGTTGAGTGCAGAATGGCAGAAGGTGAGAGCAAATGAAGCGAGGGGAGTGGCTGGGGAATGGGAGGTATTTAGAGAAGCATTGCTGGCATATGTGAGAGATGCGTGTGGCATGCGTAAGGTGGGAGGCGGGCAGATTAGAAAGGATAGTAGGAGTGCAAATGACTGGGAGATAAATAAGAGAAAGCGGCAGGAGGTCAAGAGGAAGATGCAGGGGTTGAAAAAAAGGGTAAATGAAGGTTTAGTTTAGAGAGTATCATTAAACTTTAGGGAGAATAAGAAGTTATAGATGGGGGTTAATAATGTACAAAAAACAAGTGAACAAATAGGAACATTGGCGAAGAAGGCAAAAGGGGAAGTGGTAACAGGTAGTGATGAAGTGAGGAGGAGATGGGGGGAGATTTTTGAAAGACTGTTGAATGTGTTTGATGATACGATGACAGGTGTAGGGTGTTTGGATCGGGATGTTATGGGAAGTGCGAGACTCAGGGAGAGTGGTTTGGTGAAGAGAGGGGAGGTGGTGAAAGCTCTTATTAAGATGAAATGTGGCAAGGCGGCTAGGGTGGATAGTATTGCAGTTGAATTTATTAAGAAAGGTGGTGACTGTGTTGTTGATTGGTTGGTTAGGGTTTTCAATGTATGTATGGATCTTGGTGATGTGCCTGAGGAATAGCGGAATATATGTATACTGCCATTGTTTAAAGGCAAGAGGGATAAAGTTAAGTGTTCAAACCATAGAGGTATAAACTTGCTGAGTATATCTGGTGAATTGTATGTGTGGGAGGGTATTGATTGAAAAGGCGAAGGGATGTACAGAGCATCAGATTAGGGAGGAGCAGTGTGGTTTCAGAAGTGGTAGAGGATGTGTGGATCAGGTGCTTGCTCTAAAGAATGTGTGTGAGAAATGCTTAGAAAAACAGATGGATTTGTTTGTAGCATTTATGGATCTGGAGAAGGCATATGATAGAGCTGATAGAGGTGCTTTGTGGAAGGTCTTAAGAATATATAGTGTGTGAGGTATGCTGCTTGAAGCAGTGAGAAATTTATATCTTTATATCAAGGGTGTAAGGCATGTGTGCGAGTAGGGAGAGAGGAGAATGAATGTTCCGAGTGAATGTGAGAGTCCTGAAGAGAGGGGTGAGTATGTGCTCTGTAAGAGACAAGACGGTCTGGGAAGCGAGTCAATTGTGGTTCGCCGTTGATACAGCACTGGTGGCATATTCGAGTGAGAATCTGTAGAAGTTGGTGACTGAGTTTGGAAGAGTGTGTAAAGGGAGAAGTTGAGAGTAAAAATGAATATAACCAGGAGTATTTAGTTCAGCAGGGTTGAGGGACAAGTTAGCTGGGATGTGAGTTTGAATGGGGAAAAATTGGAGAAGTGATGTGGTTTAGATATCAGGAGATGACATGGCAGCGAATGGAACTATGGAAGAGAAGTGAGTCATAGGGTGAGTGAGAGGTAGAAGGTCTGGGAACACTTGAGAATGTGTAGAAAGAACAAACCCCTCCGGACCTCAGCAAACCTGGACGCTAACAAAGTACGGGAGCTGAGAAACCTGGGACACTAATAAGGACCGAACATCAACAGTCCCCAGACACTCACCCCAGACGTCCGTGGCGGAGGAGGTTTGGTAAAGTATATTTTATAATATGGAGAGGAAGGCGGAGGAGGAGGAGGAGAATGATTGGATGGTGGCGGTGAGGGAAGAAGAGGAAAGCATGGTTTGAGAATCAGAGGATTGTGTTAGAGGAGAGGGTGAGATTGGGTGGTTGGTATGAGGAAGGACAGTGTCAATAGCTGGATGTTACAGGAGAATGGGAAGAGATTAGCTGTACGTCAGGAGCCTTAGTGAGAAATAGATGTAGAAATGCTAATACTTCGTAGAGATGTAGAAGTAGAAAAGAGAGAAGACCTGTTGGAGAGACCCCGACCATACATAGAACTATATGAATAAGCAACGATGAAAAAGACCGTGACTGGCAAACCCTGAGGGGATAGAGAAGACCACAGCCAAGCGCATGAGGCAAGTGAGATGGGCGAGGCTAACAAGAGGAGTGGGTGGGTGGGTGGAGGGGGATGGTCTGGGGAGAGCAGGGCTCAGGTTACGCCATAACCTGATGGATCAGGAGGTCCCCCTCCGCCCAGAAGGCCACTCCCACTGCGCGGGACGGAGGAAGAGACAGAGGGAGGGAGGAGTGACCCAGAGGCAGAAGGAGGAACAGGATTTTCGATTCTATTCGTTGGGAGGAGATGAGGGAGAGGGAAGCGAAAAGGGGGCGGGTGGAAAGGAGGCCAGTTGAAGGAGCATTGTCTAGCGAGGTTGACTGAGTAGAGGAGAGGAAACACGTGAATGAAAATGTGGCTTTGAATCTATGAGGAATAAGTGAGATGATCGATCTTATGTGTCCGGAGTGAAAGGAGTCGATCAGGTGTCAACGACCGAGGTAACAAGACCTGGGTGCCATAATGGTATCAACCTCCCCAGCCTTCACCCTTGACCCACCTCTCCAACCCCAAAAACCGTAAGGCGTACTACAGGAACTGTGTGGAGAGCACCTGGAGGAGGAGGAGGAGGAGGGAGCGTTAGCGGGAACGAGTGTGTTGTCCAACACGAGTTGTGTTGCCAGCTGACATTACATGATGAAAATATTGGCTTCCGCGGCATCAAAATGGTGAACGTCCAGCATCCACAAGTGTCAAGTGAAATGAGTATATGCGACACCTCCTCCATGTGTGTGTGTGTGTGTGTGTGTGTGTGTGTGTGTGTGTGTTGACAGAGGTATCATTTCTCTTCAGAGTGAGTTGTGTCTACTGTGAAGTCATGGATAAATGCCATCAGTGAATTACTATTTCCCATTTTCTTGTCATGGATGTATCCGTGCTGGTTTTCGACGCATCGATGTGAACCTGTGTAGGGTACACAGCGGCCTCTCTGGCCAGTTGACGGAACTTCCATGAGCGAGATATGTATCTGTGTTATGTATGTATTCCATATGGTTCGCTTCTGAAGATTTCTTCAGAATGCTGAATGATAAAAACTCTCTTAAACTCATAAGTGTGGAAATGGGTCTTATTAACGTATTCTTTACGTACCGTATTTAAATGCGACTTTTCTTCGTATTTCATGTACACAGAAGTGTTATTCTTAAACTCATAAGTGTGGAAATAGGTCTTATTAACGTATTCTTTACGTACCGTATTGAAATGAGACTTTTCTTCTTCGTATCGTCATAGACGCAGAAATGTTACTCTTGCATATTCTTTAATAACATCCAACTCCCGATTCATCCTTCTGAAACGGTGTGGATTCTAACACGGAAGAGGTTTTGATTATGATAAGGTCTCTCCTGACCAGGTCAGGATGAATGGGATTCCCCTCCACATTACTGCGTGTACACATAACACTGATGATTAGAACGTGGGCCCACACAGTTGATTCGCAAGGCCTGTACAAGTCGCAGAGCAAAATTAACGTAATGTCAACTCATTCATCTGTGAGACTGTTTCATATCAGTGCCCCCAGTATACGGAAATGATTTCCAGAGTTAGAGAGATGATTTCATCAGACGCACGTTTTAGTAGGATTGATATATTGCTCAATCTCTATAGGATATTGGAAAAACAAAATCCGTACGTAATTTGCAGTTCCGAGGTATGCCTTTTCACATTGACGGAGGATACATAACAGGCGGTGGTGTCTTGCTCTAAGTTAAAGATAATGTTAGTCCCGTATAAGATAATGTCGTAGCTGTTGAAAATACAGTTCTCGCTTCAAATTAAGATTTTGTTTGTGATGTAGGTGGAGGCAAGTTTGGTCCGAATAATCACGGACACGTCGCTTTCAAGGTAGGTTTCATCACTGCCTGTAATGCTGTTTAACTCGACATATGTGAAAAAAAAATCCAGATTTCAGATTTGTACTGTTAGATGTTAACATCCTTCACATTGCTTTGTACAGTATAAGCTTGTATGCCATCGTCAATAAACACAATAAGAACGTAGATTGGAAAAGTTTGCGTAAGACAGTCACAGCAGTAGAAGGAACATATGCGCCACTACGTAGCAGACAGTCATTATCCAGAACTAAGCCAAAATGATGGAAACTCTTATGTATAGAATTGATTATCCTCCAGGAACATGGCACACATAACTCAGAGAGAATAATAACCAACATAATAGAGTAGATTATATGAATTTGCTATGAAAACTATACAGCTTACCAATATACATCAAAGAAAACGTCAGTGTTAAGTGAACATTGCTGAAAGTGTAAAGAAAATGATAGAGAATTTTACATTTGTGTTAGAAGCAGGAGAGTCATTACCCGGCCTGTTACTTTCTTAATTACAGAAAACGGTGACTGGGTTCAAGACAACAGAGTCGTGACAAAGATTTTAAATGATCCTGTGGTAGAAAAGAACATTTTGCACCTTATAGACATACACGTTCACAATATAACATCAGCATTACATGAAATGAAATGGCAGAACCTGAGAAGTTTTATCTGTAAACAATGAAAACAAAACGTGAAGTTGTTGAGCTCTTAACCGCTACTTTCAGTCAGTCATTTGCTACACGGAGAGTTCGAAGGGCTGGAAGTTTGTCAGTGTATCGCTAATATCAAGAGGAAAAAAAAGAAGGTAATATGTCTAGCCCAGATGATCATCTCTCAGATGGTGTGACGTAGGTAGTTAGGAAACTTACGGAGATCCATCAATAAAAAACAAGGCAGTAACTCACATAATGGAGCACCACTCAGTCACCGGTTCACAGCGTGAGCTTCGACGATCTCGCTCCAGCCTGACAGATCTCCTTGAAAGTAAAGTCGTCGATGTCATTTGTTTTGATTTCCTGAAGGCGTTCGGAAACATTCCAGTAGCAAAGATTGCTAGAAAGACATAAGTGATATGATATGAATGGTGGTGCACATCGGGGGTTTGGTAAATGATTGACTGGCCGTAGAGCAAGGGAGATGATTCACTGTCAAGCTTCAGAATGATTCAAATCAAGATTCAAATCAGATTCAAATCAAGAAGTGGTGTGCCGCAGGGATCAATATTAGGCCCGATTCTCTTTTTCTTATGGACTACGTTGAACGGTTGCAAATTTAGCAGACATAACTAAGCTGAAAAATGAAGCAACATCAGAAATGAATGTATAGAGCTTCAAACTGACATAGACAAACTGATGAACTGGGCTCCCAGGTCGCATATGAATTCAAACATCGATAAGATTTTTACAAAATTGATCCTAAAAAGGAGAAAGCGAGATTCAGTATGAATTCTGCGGATCCAAAAAAGGTAGATGAGGAAAAAGACTTGGGTGTAATAATTTCTGATGACCTGAAGCCAAGCGGTGCACAAAAAAGAGTAAAAGAAGCGAAGAAAAATTCTAGAATTAACTTTTTGATGTATATTCATGACATTACTTCTTGGCTTGCTTGTAAGATATGAATATTTGAAGTTGATAGGAATTTGAGAAGTAAATCTTCAACAGAAATTGACGTTCTAAAACTGCCACCTATCATAATGATAATATTGATGAACTTTATTCAGATGTAGTGCTTAGACGCGGTAGAAAAAGGCGAATAGTATTCTAGGATTCATAAGTAGGTCGTTCGAATTCAGGCGCGTCCTCACCGTGACTTTTGTACTCTGTTTTGGTCACCCTACTTGAGAGGAGATAAGCAGAATAGAGAGAGAGAGAGAGAGAGAGAGAGAGAGAGAGAGAGAGAGAGAGAGAGAGAGAGAGAGTACAGCGGCCAGCTGCCATGATGACTCCAGAACTGAAAAGCAAACCCTTTGAAGGTCGGTTGAACGACCGCCAACTTATTCAGCTTCGAAAAGAGGCAAGAGTTGTTTGCTGTGGGTATTCAACATCGTTAGAGGCTTTGATGACCTCGATCTAAGTGGGTGTTTGAGGCTAGATTTTCGTAATTTCACTGGTAGCAATGGTTACAAACGTATGGGGAAACGTTTTACTTCGAATGAGATGTATGTCTTCTTCAAGACCATTGTTGAAATATGGATCAATTAAGCAATTAGAGAAGTGAAAGCAACACTGTATATACGTTTAATAAACTTCACAAACACTTCCCTTTAGGTCCACGACGGACACTATTTGCGTCTCTTTTGGTACATATAAGATTTACATGTAGCCCCCCTTTGGTCATCTGCTTCCTTTCTCATTCTTACCACGCCTGTTTCATAATTTCTGATCTATTCCATTATCACAAACAGCCTCAGAAGGAACCCAGGGGTCTGTTGCTGTTTGCCTTTCCTTCGTATTCCTCTAGCGTTATCATCACCTGGTCAGTAGCTTTCAAAGCGTCATTCTTGACGTGTAGTGTCCACACTGAGGGCCAGTCTGAAGTCCATCACCTGGCAACTTGAAGCTTCGTGTTGTGAGAGACTCCAAGGGTGAAAAACAACTCCAGGTTGTGGTTGTTTTCATGGCTGATAACACAGCGCGGCCCAGCCACATCAAAAACACGACTCCCTCTTTGGCTGCCTCGGGAAGATAAAAAAAAAAGAGACCAGGATGGCCAGGTGTATGGCCCCAGGCACAGCAGTGTTCTCTGAGTCAGACAGGATTTCCAGCACTGAGAACTGATGACGAAGACTTCGCTAGACTAAGAGACAGACCAGTGAGCATCTGCTGTACGAGGCAGTTTAAGGTATCTAGATACCATAAAAACCCACCCTGATTTTCTTAGAACTCCATTTGAGATCTGGGAAGGATTACTTCACGTTCTTCCTATGCCTTACGTCAGCATGTGTTCAGGACGTATAGCGGAAGCTTGGCCAACTAGGGAGCATCAACACAAAGAGACCAGCGTGTCCGGGATGCTGGGAGAAAGCTTAGCTTGCGACACTGGACGACCTACCTTTGCTAACCTGTCGTGCCGGTGTCTGTTCTCCTGCCTCAGACACCGGAGACCCCAGCGCCGTAACCGCGTCGTGGCCGGACACGGCCGCAGCGGACGTGGTCGAGGACGGGGTGGATGGTTTCATGATGGCTGGCAAGTTACGCCGAGGGCGAACACCTGCTCCAGCCACGGTCGGCTCCTCCGCTCGTGTAGCTCCTCTACCAACGATTCCTAGGAAGAGGTTATTGTCCATTTCCTGCTCCTTGCTACTGACCCAAAAAAAAGAAAGAAGAAAAAAGAATCCCCTAAATCCTCGTGATAAAGACCCATTCTTCCATATATCTTTTTTAAGACACACTACTTCCATCATTAGAACTATTCATGATAATCATTTGCCGTTTTCTGTTTTCCTTTTGGAATTACATTTTTTTCTAATCGATTCTCAAAATAGATATATGGGCTGAATTTTGGTGGCCGTTGGACACGGGTATTGTTATTCTGCTTTTACACACTGCTCTCGATGGCTGACCCATCCCGAGCTGTGATGTTTTGTATCGACATGTCTGTAATGTACGAGACTTTTTATTGTAGCAAATGAACAAACGCACTAATGGATATTACTACCGGGCGGGTATACACACGTTACACGGCCAGGCAATAGTGATGACCGGGGATGGTGGCCAGGTACTGGTGGCAGTGATGACCGGGGATGGTGGCCAGGTACTGGCGGCAGTGATGACCAGGGATGGTGACCAGGTACTGGTGGCAGTGATGACCGTGGATGGTGACCAGGCACTGGCAGCAGTGATGACCATGGATGGTGACCAGGCACTGGCAGCAGTGATGACCGGGGCTGGTGGCCAAATTAGTTCAGGAGAAAAGGTACTGTCGTTCGAATTTATCCACTGAACACAAGTCCAGGTAATAGGATTACATTTGAATATCGACGATTTGCATATTGCACAATAATTACTTAGTAGCATTTGCATAATATTGGGTCGCTTTTTCGTGTGTGTGTGTGTGGGTGATGCCGAGTGTGTCTCCGTCCCTCACAGCAGTGTAGGGCATCAACCATCACCCTCCATCATACTAGTCCAAAACTCTAGGTTTATGAACGCTAATTTAGCAAGCCCGAGAGAGAGAGATTTATTGGTCATTACATCAAGCCTAAAAGAGATATTTATTGGCCATTACATAAGTGTCATTTTGTATTAATTGCACGTACCGTCCCTCTGAACATACATTGAATACAGGTAATAACCTTAAATATCGTTGTGGACTATATCATTATAATGACCTGACATTATTATTTGTTAAGCTATTATATTGCCTGAAGCCTTGTCATGACACAGTTGGTCTGGGTGATACAGGTGTAGGTTAATGTTAATGGTCAGTGACCTCACATAATGGTCAGTGACCTCACATAATGGTCAGTGACCTCACATAATGATCACTGACCTCACATGATGTTTACTGACCTCAAATAATGGTCACTGACCTCATATAATGGTCACTGACCTCATATAATGGTCACTGACCTCACATAATGGTCACTGACCTCACATAATGGTCAGTGACCTCACATAATGGTCAGTGACCTCATATAATGGTCAGTGACCTCACATAATGGTCACTGACCTTACTTAATGGTCAGTGACCTCACATAATGGTCAGTGACCTCACATAATGGTCACTGACCTCACATAATGGTCACTGACCTCACATGATGTTTACTGACCTCACATGGTATTCAATGCCCGCTGATGATGTCCACTGACGTCAGATCACCGACTTTAGACGATATTCAGTGACTTCAGATGACGTTCGCTGACCCCGATGATGTCCCATGAGCTCTGACGGCTTTCACTGACTTCAGATGATACTGACCTCAGGTGATGTTCGATGACCTTTGAAAATTATGGGTGACCTCGCTTCACTGATTTTGGATGAGATTCACTGACCTCATGTAAGGGTGATTGACCTTGGATAAGGTTCAGTGACCTTTAATGACATTCTCTTGGATACTATTTACTGACCTTGGATGAGGTTCAGTGAACTCGGTTGAAGGTAACTGACCTCGAAGGAAGGGTCATTGACCTAGGATGAGGTTCAGTGACCTCGGCTAAGGGTCGCCGACCTCAGAGAACGAGCAGTGACCCCAGGTAAAGTTCATTGACCTCGAATAAGTATCGCTGACCTCGAATGGGGGATTATCTGACCTCAGACGACAATGCAGCGAGTGGTTTTATATCAGTAGGCAACGTGGGTTCTTGTTAGGTGCAACAACAACAACAACAACAACAACAACAACAGCAACAAGAGACGGCGTGTGAGTGACGTCAGCAAACCCTCCCTGGCTACAGGGGTGTCCCGGAGATGGTTCGAGTCTCACACTGGGAGAGGCCCATCATGTGACCGTCCGGCCACGTAGGATGTGTTCACACACGTCAGGCTGAGGAGGAGGAGGAGGAGGAGGAGGAGGAGGAGGAGGAGGAGGGATCAGGGACACACACACGTCAGGCTGAGGAGGACGGAGGAGGGAGGAGGAGGAGGAGGAGAACGAGATGGATCAGAGATGACAAGGAAGAACATAACACAGTGGATGATGATAAGGACGACAGGACGAGAGGAAGATGAGGTGGAGAGGGGACGATTAGTGGAGGGAGGAAGAGAAAAGAAACTTGGAGATAACAGAGAGTAGAAATGACGGGAAGTGATAATGAGGGAAGGATAGAGCGAGGACGGGAGTAACGTACTGACGATGGGAAGCGAGCGAGCGAGCGAGCGACGCAGCTCTCCTGCTGGTGGTGTTGATGCCGCTGATGTGCTGCCACGTTGAGGAAGGTTAAGGCCGCTAAAAAAAAAAAAAAAGCCAGCGACTCGCTCGCTTATCTGCAGACATTAACAAGCAGGCGGCAGACATTGCGAGCGACGCGGAGAATATCACATTCCCAAATACCAAAGTCAGCATCAGGGCGAGGTGTAAATGACAGTGACCTTCGATAGCATCGGCCGTGAAGGCGGGTGGTACATAGATGATACCACTGCTACAGTTTGTTCCCCGGGTGTCGCACGGTTGAAATGGTATTGCCCGAGCTGGGGGTGTGACTGGCCGTCGTCATGTGCGGTGCGACAGTTTGAGAGCACTTCCCGGCAGCGGCCCCTCACGGTGGGTGGGGCAGCAGGAGGCTGGAGCCAGGCCAGAAAGTTTTGTGATTGTTGTGGTTATAGCAGAGGCACCGAGTTAAGACAATGGGAGGGGGGCCTTCCGGGGCTGCTACTCCTCCTGCCTCCTGCAGGAGGAGGTAGGGTGGGGGAGGCTCTGACGAGGATGAAAGGCTCGGCAGAAGGATGAGGGTTGGGGGTTGGGGGTGGGGACTGTAGAGGAATACTGAGGAGGAAGGAAGTGGAGGAAGGGGAGACGACAAAGCCTTCTGGTGGGGATGAGAAGAAGATGCCGAGACGTGGGTAGTGAGGTTGCTGGCGGTGTGGTAGATGATGGTTGGTGATGGTGTGTGTGTGTGTGTGTGTGTGTGTGTGTGTGTGTGTGTGTGATGGTGAGGTTGTGGTGTGGTGGAGGTGGCAAGCTGGGGGACACACCAGTGATGGTGAGGTTGTGGTGTGGTGAAGGTATAGTACGATGGTGTTGACGTTTGGTGTAGGTAGGTATTACTGGGTTGAGATATCAGTCATATGGTACGTACACCTGGGGTTTAATGGTGATGGTAAGCCTGGTGGTGAGATTGTGGTAGTAGTTGTGGTAGGTGACGGTGTGGTAGGTAGGTAGGTAGGTGACGCGGCTCGCTGAAGTCAAGTCATGCTGACAACCACTTCGTACAGATTATTTTCGGCATGGTAGTCACCAGCATGCGCTGTGGGTTGTGATAATATTTCATGATTACGATTATAATTCTTCAGACTCTGGGCGACCCATGATGATTAGTTATGGTCAGGGATAACTCTGTGGTCAGGCCCGACAAGCCTTGCTCATCAACCTGACCCTCACGTCATCACAGACTGACACACTGTGGTTATGGTGTAGGCGATGTACCGGCCCGTGGATTACATCACCATAGTCCAGGGTTATGGAAGGAGGTGAGCATATGAACCATGATTTATCACCATAGACCAGAGTTATGGTGATGATCTGCACCATGGAGTATCACCATATAGTCCGAGGGTATAATGCAGGCCATGAATTGGACTGTGGGTCATCATGGAGTATGGTGCTGGTGATGGTGGTGGACACTGCTCACCACCAGACGTGTGAGGTATGGTGCTGGTGGTGATACAGGCGGTGCATTTGAGTCCCGTCGAAAGAAATAGATTCAGATGTTTTCTTTATAGATTCATACATCCAGATATAAACGTCGCTATCCTCCCCATCACTCCTTAGTACAATGTCATCTTTCTCTCTGTCTCTTTATCTCTCTTTCTCTCCCTGAGAAATCTGCTCTAAGGGCATGAGTAAGTAAGGAGAGAAGAAGAGGAAAAATTCAAAGGTTTTGAGGAGGATGAAAACCTGTCCTTTTTAAAATTAAATAGGGGCAAGTCACAGTTGCAAAGAAAACGTAA
The DNA here is from genome assembly GCA_032273605.1 of Panulirus laevicauda. NCBI lineage: Eukaryota > Metazoa > Arthropoda > Malacostraca > Decapoda > Palinuridae > Panulirus > Panulirus laevicauda. Next base: position 1,066 of record JAUTXX010313336.1, on the reverse strand, counting down.
ATAGGGCTCCAAGGCTTAACAGTGTTGAGAAATACATATCATAACTGCTCACCCTTGAATTGTCCAGGACTCCACATTACAGTACTCATAAGACAAAGTAGCTTGCCGAGCGTTATGTGGTATAGCTAATGCTAAGGGCACTAAAGTAACCTGTTCAGGAGAAACCAAAGTAATATCTATAGAAGAGAGAAAGAGAGCCAACCTTGTCGTGCAGGGTTGGTTATGTTAAGGTCTATCCATAAGTGCTGTTAAGTCGGATTACTTTAGACTCGATTCTGTCAAGTACCTTGAGAGATTCCATCGTCCTAGATACAAGAACAGCAAACCAGTGTCAGCACAGTGGGGTTAATTTTTTATTCATGAGACAAGAATTTCCTGCATCTGAACATGAAACCCCCATTTTCTGATGACAGATTTCATTACTAGTGTAGTGTAAGGTTTCTAAGTTAGATACCGCTGATTAGAAAACTGAAAAGACCTTTCAGTTGACGAAGAGGAGAGGTTTCTCACTTTATTTATTGGAAGGTTTCGCCTCACGAAGAACACATTTTGGGGGGAGATGAAAGCTGAAGTGTATGTCAAAGGAAGGAAACATTTTTCAAGCCCAAGAAGCCAGCTTCCTTGCCCGAATGACTTCAGAACAGATGTAGGTGAACCTTGGACTAGGTGAAGAGATAGATAGTTTTAGAAGACGAAGGGATGTATGCTGCTAGTTATGCAACAACACCCTGTGCTATACACCCTCAGTAGAGACAGAAGCATCGCCCGAGGAGAGAAATTGAGAAAAAAGCAAAGTTGTAGGTTGACCCAGTCAACGATATCTACTCATTCCTCATGAGTATTTCTTCATCCTCCTCATTAAAATTCACCATCTCACGTCCATATGACAGTGCCTCTTGTATATCCTCAATACAGTGCCCTTACTCACGCCTCATCACAGCGTTTTCTCTCGCTTTTCATCACGGTATCCGCCCTCATGCCTCATCATGGTTACCCGCCCTCATGCCTCATCATGGTGTAATAGTATGCTTATTCATTCATTAACCCTCCCCTCCAGCTTCTCATT
>JAUTXX010313225.1:0-13761 GCA_032273605.1 Panulirus laevicauda | reverse complement strand
GAATTATACAGTGTTGTGTTGATGTATGTGGACCTGACAGTTAAAGGGGAAGACGAAACGAGAAAGGGAATTTCAGAGCTTGTCTGCTCAAGGGAAGAAAGTGTTAAAGTGGTGAATTCTCGAGTGGCCGGCCTTCACACAGAAACGGTGGGAAGCAGCAGCCACACACATTCCATGGGTCCAAACCTTGGGGGCAGGTACGCTACAAAGACAGGTCACGAGTTCAGTGTCCTAAATGATACCTTGTAGAATAGTGAGGGGGGGTGGGGAGGGTAGAGAGCAGCAGTGTTGCCACTTCGAGGAAGGGATGGTTGAAGAGGAGCGATGCCAGTAACATTAAGGATACGGAAGAATATTGATTCCAATGTCGTTCATAGAGAGGTGGAGGAAGAACCAACGCAGACATGTCAGCAGTACTCCATGCTGAGACAGATAGAACTCTTGGAGCGAATAAGGAGCTGCTCATGAGAAAAATAATTACGATGCATTTAACACCCCCAGATTTTGGGGAGCAAACTTTGGTGTTGACAGGGTAGAATGGAAGATGTGGTTATTTCCAGCTTGCCTTATGTTATCCCAGGGTTGAATTGCGGTGATCTGAAATTGGACAGAGGGAAACGCGTGACTTGTTGGAAGATGATGCGAGAGTGAGTATGGTGGACTTAGCATGTGTCTTCAGCACTTGAAGAAGGTATTCAAGATTTTTCAGTTGGCGGGCGACGGCCTCAGTGAGCCTGGCTGTCGGTAGGCCTAAAGGCAGAATATCCAGCCACTAGAGTTTCCTGGGACTAGAAGACACTGTCGTCTGCGAGATGTGTGGGTCGCATCACAAACCAAGACGCTACGGAGACTGACGGACGACACACGGGGTCGTGAAGGACCCGATCCCCTGATAGCCATGTTATTGGCATAGCTCTCGGAGATAGGGTGTGAAAATATTTGTATTGTACTGGGAGGGCGTCCTGTACACATGGGGCCCCATCTCATGATTTTTCTCCACCATCGCACGACTTTTTCAGATTCTTTGTTGTTTGCATTTCCTCAATCGCTACATTTCATTTATCAGTTACTATTATACTGTAAAAGAACTTCCTTCTTTGATTTCAAGTTGTGGTCTCTGGTTGTTCAGTCCCATTGCATCTTTCGAAGAACAGTTCACTCTTGACTTCGCCGCCGGCGTGTATTGTGATATGGTGCCTTACCTACAGTGTAGTCCAGGATGGTGTGGTGTGGGTGGTGGTTGCAGGGTGTGCTCGATTATATTTGGGCAGGAGGACGGTGTGTCTGGACGCTTGTAATTGTGTTCGTGTGGCAGAGTTGCAGAGGCGGAATTGTGGGTTGGGATCACGGCACGGAGCAAACCCTGCTCCTCTCTGGTAATAAAGTCGTAAGCATGACCTGCCTCTGTTATCCTGTTATTTATTGTATTTTCTTTCTGGTCAGAGTAAACACCATTCATAACCAAGGTTGTGAAGAAGGTGTATTAGCCTTGTAAGATTGTTGCGATGCCTCCTGGAGCCCTTTGATCGTGTTCTCTTTTGGTTATGGATTATTTTATTGGTCAAGTTTATCCTTTGCATCTCAGTAAGTGTTTGTGGGAAGGTTTGGTAATTCCCTTGTGGTCCTCAGAGTGAGGAGCTGTGCGCGTGTGAAGGTGAAGCCACATCACTCATATGCACGTAATGATAATAGTATTAATAGCAGAAGCATTAATACTAATGATTATAATGGTTAAAACATTAAGATAATAGTAATACAATTTTTACTGAATTTACTGCGGCCAGAGGTTGAAAATTTAGTGAACACATATATGAAATATTAACAGTAGAGCTATAGAATAGAGCCGTTTCGTGGGGATGGAGAGTTACACAGACGTTCTTTCCACAGACACTGGGGCTGTGGCATGTTGCTGATTACTCTAGATGTTTACAGTGATTGGGCTGGAGCTGATCTTGTAGCTGAGGTCTATACGAACTCAAATGGGCTCGACGTGTTGGCTGGGTATCGAACTGCAACTGGGAGACAAGGGATCCTTTTTAGGAGGAGGTGCAGGTGATGGTTGGAGAGCTTCTGGACGATGACTGTGTTGAGCATCACCTTTCACTTGGCGCTCAGCACACTCGACCTCCCGACTCTCTTAATCATCAACAGTTCGGGAAAAAGCTTGCTGCACCACTCCCGCCACCATCCCATCCTGCCACCCGGGACCCTTGGTCTCCGAGGTGGTGGTGCTGAGAGTGTGCTCTTGTTGTGGGTTTGTTGAGGAAGGAGGACCAGGTCGGGGGAGGCGGAGGTGAGGGTCCGACAAAGACCCTTTGTGACCCCTGTAATCCTTTTGTGCTACCGCTCACACGATGAGCAATGGGGGGAGCACAGCAAACTAGCCGGCGATACCGGCGCAAATCAGATCACGTGAGTCTGGGAAGGACGAAGATTGTGTGGATGTTGTTAGGTTCAGATGCAGGGGGAGTCTACGTGTCTTGAATCTAATGATATAGACGTGATAACTGGTGGATCTCGTGATGATGCTAAACATAGTTTGATATCAGTAAATTTCCCAATAAGTATTTGTGACTAAATATTGTAAGATTCGTTGATTCTCTGCATCGGTTGGTAAGGCAGAGCTTAGTCACGTCCCCGTGTGTCCGTCCTCACGTACGTGTTGTTGTCGTCGCTATGACTGAATCATGTTACGTTTTCGGTTGTTTCCGTGAGGGACGTGGCTCCTTTGTTGACGTTCTAAGACGGAGGTGGGGCTGTCAGTCATACGTCTCCGCCTGCGCCTACTGTGGTGGGAGATATGTGTTTTTTCTTCTCTGTCATTTGCATCTTGTCTGATAACGAAGTCACAGGAACACGGTGTGTTGCTGGGACGATTACCAGGGTGGGAAATGAAGCAAGTTGAGCCGGGCCATCATAGCCAAGGGTCGTAAAGCCGTGCCTAAGGCTCAGAATTTGGTACTAGAGGGGTTGAAAACGTAAGGTGATACCGCACACGTTTCTCTGCGCCCATGTCATGAATGTCAGTTCTTCGATGTAAGTTCAGCGTTTAGCATTTTTGGCTTCGCTAAATCATCTCGGACCGTGATCTGAGATGTTCAGAATACTCGTCTCATTCTTCATGAATCCAGGGTCAGAGATAGGGTCGAATTTCGTTTTCGAGCACCTCTGTCCATCCATACTTACCTACCTCCCTACCAGCGAGTCAGTCAGTCAATAGCCTCATGGAATCACTTGGAAATGATGTCCAGACTTGTTGAGATGACCCCTTATATCCATGCCTTGTCCCAGGTTCGCTGTTTGAGCTGATAGATTCCAGTTCGCCTTCACGCATGCGTCCCGAACTGTACGTCTGTGGTGGTGTATACCGTATTAAACGTTTCTCCTGAGGTAACTGTCTCATTGAAGATGTTATGTCAGGAGTGTTTACACCTGGCGGACACAGTTTGAGTGGTGGGGAGGAGGTGAGTAATGTCGCCCTTGAACACGGAAGGTGGATCAGGATGTATGAAGAACAAGACCCTCGTCTTATAGCGACGACTTAGGGAGGTCACAACATCTCGAGGATGTGGGTTCGATCCCGGTGTCGGCCACAGTCATGAGGGCGGTGTCGTGTGTGGTCTACAGGTTAGATGGTCACGCTTGTCTTGTGGGAGGCCAGGGCTGGGGAGAGGCGTGGTGCCTGGGGAGGGCCTTCCTCTCTAACGAATCACCATACAGAAATGCTCCTATTTTGTAGTTACTGAGGCAGTAACTGATGTAGTGGAAGAGAATTGTTCCTCATGATGTTGCTGTTCCATGTGAGAGCCATGGGAATCTGAGTGTTGCTGCAGCTGGGTTGAGTTAGTTTTTGCCCGTGTGGTCGGGAAGTTGTTTGTGCAGAGTCACTGGGATGAGAAACTGGTAAGATCGTGGAAGGTGAGTGCAAGTCCTGTGTGATGTAGCCAGAAGGTCGAGGTAGGCAGAGGGTGGAGGATGGAGGAAGAGGGGCGCGATGCGTGTTTGTCTGGTGAGGGGACACGTGATTGGTGGGTATTGTGTCATGTGACAGGTGGAGAGGGACGTGATGAGCAGCCGTCAGACGCGGGAGGAGTTGAAGGGACGAAAGATATGCGGATATCCTGGTGATGGAGGGAGGGATAGACGGGTGTCTGGCGAGGGAACAAGCGTAGGGGGCGGGCAGGAGAGGAGGATGTCTTGTGGGGGGGGGGGGGAGAGAGAGAGAGAGAGGGTTTGTGAAGGGGTAGGTGGGGGGAGGTGTAGTAGGCCAGTATTTAAGTAAGAAAACCCAATAAGGGGAGACTGTTGTGAACTTGTTTATCATCGACCAGGCTTAAGATAGCATGGCCGTGTGCTGCGTGTGTGGGAGATACCAAGTCATGGTGTAAGTGATACGCTCCCAGTGTCTTGATCGTCACTTTCATATGAGGTGTTGACATTTGTAAACAGTTTCGGTGTTGTGGAGACAGATGGGTGAGACTGGCTGGCGGCGCGTGCTGTGGGTGCTGGTACCAGGGAGCAGCAACTCTTGGTACACAACACACGCGGGGATGTGATTGTTTACTGCTGCATGCAGACGTGACGTCATATCATTGTGTCTTTGTGTGTGTGTGTGTGTGTGTGTGTGTGTGGCCATGGGGGACGGGGCACTGCACCCGGCGTCTGGTCTTGACCGCATTATTGGTCGCATGACGTAAGCGACTTTCTTGGTGAGAGGCTCAAACAGCGGCGACTTCTTCAACGTCACAGTTGTTTTTCCGATGATTTTCCTTGATGTCTCGTCACAGTTATTTTGGCCAGGAAGTGTGTGGCAGGGGTTGAGGGTGCGGGGCAGTTGTGGCTACATCATGACTGCAATTGGCCTCGTTTTCGAGGAGTCTCTGACGCAGGAAAGTTTGTGGTGTTACCATGGCTTAAACGTTGGCCTAAATCACAGTATTCAAGACGTGTGCGATACAGCCTTGGTGTTTCCCAGGCTGGGAGGTTTAGGTCGTGGTGTGGGAGGGGTTGGCTACAGTGATGACGCTGTCCGGCCTCCCCTCTCACTTATCAGATCCACTTCTGTCGGATCGGCGTAGATGGTCTTGTCTCTCTCTCTCTCTCTGCGATTACGGTAGCTGTCGGGAGGACGTGGAAATCAAACTTTTCTATGACGGCCACACCTTGTAGCTCACAGCCCATGGTCTGGAGGAGGAGGAGGAGGATAATATCCTCGCCTTACGTATGATTATCCATCACACTTCATGACAGACCGTAATTTCTGGCTTGCTCTCTGTCGCCTGGAGGAATTCGCATGATTATCAAGGCTGGTAGGTCAGGTGTGAAGGTCGTTGTGTGCCGAGGGAGGGAGGGAGGAGGAAAAGTGATAACTTCAGGTATGCAGGAGTAATCATCTGGTTTTATGTGCTACAGTCCATCGCGGAGAAAGAGAACTCTCTTGAGTTCGAGGTGAAAAAGTCAGAGGTCATGGTCGGACCGTCTGGGGGATCATTAATTCCTGTGATGGTCGTGGTGTGGTGATCATTTCTTACAAATGAAGATTCCAGAATTTTACTCCTGGATATAATTTTTTGTTTCCATCCCGCTTGTCGATTTACGCTGGGTATTAGATAATAGATTACAGATATCATGGATAATAGCTTGCAGATATCGTAGCTTAGGTAATAGCTTGTAGATACCATAGCTTAGATAATAGCTTGGAGATATCATAGCTTAGATAATAGCTCATAGATATCATAGCTTAGGCAATAGCTTGCAGATGTCATAGCTTAGACAACAGCTTTCAGATATCATAGCTTAGATAATAGCTTGCAGATATCATAGCTTAGATGATAGCTTGCAGATATCATAGCTTAGATAATAGCTTGCAGATATCATAGCTTATATAAGGCATGCGAACAGTGTCGTCCACACATGGTTTGACCCCATGAAGACGACTCTTGCGTCCGGTAGGTGTGGCTCAAGGGTCGCACCGTCGTCCATCAGGGGAACAACCACACGAGTATTGGTTAACTGTGGAGTATATGATGCTAGGTATATCAGGATTGAAGTTGGCATGGGTTACACCCAGGTTAAAACCTTCCCCGCGTTGTGTATACCGTAGGAACAGCAGTAGGTGATTCCTTCATCCTCAAGTGCCAGTCGGCCCCATCAAGGAAGGAGACGTATGTATGAAACCATGTTAACGAGTCTGTGGAGGACCCTGGTGTCTGGCCACCTCCGTGTATGACACTGCCTAACTAGTTCTTAATGGCTCGTTTGAGGTACGTGGGTAGCTTGCATTGATCGACGGCAACAGATGGCAGGAATATATATATAGAGATGTATTCATTTTTATACTGGAGTAATCCGTAACTGAGTCGAATTCTATGAATTGTAGGTGTCACGAGTTTAAGATAAGAAGCGCTCTGTGCACAGCCGTAGCAATGGATCATAGTCAGCCGGGAGAAGGAAAAAGTAGAGGAGTGACTGGTGCCAAGGGCGGGTGGAGGAAGGCGGCATATGTGCCAAGGAGGGAAGCCCACGTGTGATGTAGCAGGTGTGTGTGTGTGTGTGTGTGGCGGTGGTGGTGGTGGTCGGGGGAGGTGATGCTACAGGGCAGGTGGTACCCCAGTGCAGGTGGCCGGGGCGTGGGACCGCACCAACACGTGTGCCAAGTGTCACCGCTTTATGTTGTGGCGTGGATGTTGTCACGTGCTAACTTCCCTGGTGTGGTGTGGACGGTGCGTGTTCCATGTTACCGGGGTTTGGTGTGACGGTTGTGGACCATGTTGCCGGGATATAATGGACCATGGTCCTGGGTAGTGGTGTTCACGGTAGTGGACCATGGTCCTGGGTAGTGGTGTTCACGGTAGTGGACCATGGTCCTGGGTAGTGGTGAGGAGGCCGAATGTGAAGACCTTGACCTCGTCGGGTTGCAGGATCAATAGTTGTCCCGTGCATGTGGTATGGTCTCTCACGCCCTCGCGTTGGCTGTGAATTCTTGCAGCAGCTCCTGACGTGGTGTGATTGTAGCGATGGACAGCCTTGAAGCACTCCTGACAGAGGAGGCCGACCTATCTCCTGTGTTATTCATCGCAAAGTGACGACGGCCGCTTTGTCTTTTCCCTCCATCAGGAGAAAGGCCAGCGCCGCTCAGCACGGACATGCACTGCTCGGCGTGCTATTACCGTGGATTTATTGCACAGGGATTTGCTTCACCTGATCGTGTTCGGCAGTTTATCGATCTCTCGTGGAATTTATAACTGTATTTTGACAGGCGTTCCACCGCGCCCGCTACAGTGGCGTCCTCGATGATATTAATGAATGGCCGGGTTATTGCCATTCATCGCGGCTGGTGTAGGTGTAGGCACCCGGGCCTGTGTGTGTGTGTGTGTGTGTGGGAGGGGACTGGGGAACCCACCCTTGTCCAGTTTTCATGTTATTTTCCTGCTTATGTCTTGTGATGGAGTGTGTGTGGTGTTTGGTTTGAGAAATGTACACTGTAGGGTTACAAGTGTTGGACGTGGATTACCTCCTGTTCGTCAGTCTCACATGATAAGGTTGTGTGTCTACCTCTTTGGTTCGCATGTCTGTCTTGTGTGTTGGAGTATTTTCCGTATCATCTCAGTGTCGCCTGGCGTAAATGTTTACATTATGGGAGGTATTTTTACGGATTTTCAGAGTGGCCAGCCACTGTGGACTTGTCCATCCGTTTGGCCATGGTTTATAAAAATATTTCACGTAGCTCTAATTTCGGGAGTATGTCAGCAGTTATGAAGGGTACTCTAGGGCTCTGAAGGAGGCCCCTGGGAGGAGGAGAAAAACTGCCGGCGTCGTTGTCGAGGAGGAGGTAGCGGAGGAGGTAATTGTTGAGGTAGAGGATGAAAGAGGGTGGCGGAGAAGGGAGTGAAAGTGGAAGAGCAACGACAGAGGTAGCGGAGGAGGTAGTGGGGGGAGGAGGAAAGGGAATGAGGGAAGAAGAGGAAGACTTGGACAGGGAAGAAGATTGTGTGGTAGGAGGGGAACTGGGGTAGGAGAGCAGATGGTAAGGTAAGGAGAACAATATCGAGGTAGGGGCAGGCTTTGGCAGCGGAAATGTAAGTAAAAAAAAGGGTGGGTGAGAAAGAATGGGAATTGTGGAGCGGGGAGGAGAGGATTACGAGGACGAGGGAGGGAAGAACCTGGGGACTAAGCCATGGCACAATACACCGAGGGGACTGGCTGTTACTTTTTGTCTACAGGTTGACAGAGGGATTTCCTCTCCCCCATCCTGAGGCGCCTCGCCCCACCCTGACCTTCACATACACCTCAGGCTGTGTTAGTCTCCACCTTTACTGCAGGATTTTCAAAACCAAATAACAGTTACGACGCTGAACAGGAGTGCAAACAGGCTATAAATGCTGCGAGATGGGGTAACATTTCTAGATGAGGAGGAGTGTGTCTTTTGAGTAAGGCGAGGAGTGTGTGCGAGTGGCAGGGGTACACACATGTTCCTGCATCTCGGCATCGCTTCGCCACACACACTTGAGAATACTGAATGTCTTGCTTTACTCGGTTGTGAAAATATTGAATATACTCGCTGCTGAGGGATGGAACTGGTAGTGTTTTGTGTTTGTACAGATGGCCGTGAAAGGTGGTAGGGAATTACGAAGTGTTAGATGTGTTTAGGAAGTTGAGAGTAATGGTGTGTGTGAGTGATACATGATAAGGGGGAAGAATTGTGGAGACTAAGCTTACAAATAACGTAAACGCTAATTGAATCAGGTTAATTGTGTGTGAGGGCGGGAGGCGGTGTGTGAAATATGGTTAAATGGACAGGAGATGGGAGAGGCAGGAACAGTTTGACTATTTAGCTAGTGCTCTCAGCAAGGACAGTGAAATGGAACGTGAAGTTGTAGAGAGAAGGTTGAGCGAGTTCAGAGGAGAAAACTGAACAAAATGAACTTATTTATTTTAGAGTCTATGTTGATATATATAACTTTTGTAAATTGTCTTATTTTTTTTTAGATTTTTTTCATGTAAAAGAAAAACGCTGACTAACCATTATGTTCAGGCGCTGTATAAAATCAACAAAACTCTTGGAATTTATTCCGACAGCAGACCCGTCTTAGATTATCATGAGCGAGGTCTCGCCCTCCAGGTAACGATATTAGTTTTAGACCTCAGGAGAGGAACTGAGAACGTCGTCCACTGGTGTTCAGACAGACAGATAGATAGGTAGAGGATTACACTGGGTCCTCCAGGAATCAGATGTTTACGTCTTACGTCTGATGAGTATGTATTAGCGTCGAAGAGACGTGGTGTTGCGCTCTGTGGAACTGGACGCACGAGAGTGCATCCCCTGCACGCAACGTGGCCTCGCTCAGCCCTGGCGATGACGTAGTCATAACTGCTTTAAAAAAAAAAAATGAAGTAAAGGTGCTGTGATAAAGCTATAGTATCCAGCCGTATGTAAGAATGTTAGCTATTCTTAGCCAGGTATTGTCAAGGATCACTTGAGCCTCACTCTTGTATGTGCTAGTGAAATATTGGGTCTGTGACAGTGGCTGGGCAGGAGTGCCGACAGTTGGGTTAGATTTTCGAAGTGGGTATGGGGTCGGAAGAGTACTGGGGAGTGGAGGGAAATCATGGAAGGTCAGAGGAAAAAGGACTGAAATCCTGGGATAGTGCACACATGGTAAGAGTATGGTTGGCTGCATGTACTCGGGTGAGATGGGATAGGGGAGAGCGGAAGGTACGAAGGATAGGCTTGAAATGAGGGAGGATTCTCCACGGTGGATGGAAGTTGGGAGTGTGCAAGAGTTTGTTGCAGTGGATGGCGGTGTTTGGGTGCGTGGTTTTAGTGGTCGTACTTAAGTCGAGGATCTTTTTTTTGCGTGGTTCACCTCTTGCTTTGTCGTTCCGACCGTCGTGGTTGCTGGAGTTGTGGGTTGTTTGTGGGGGGTTAGGGGTGTGGTTTGCCCGTATCAACGTGCTTATTGTCACCTGCGGTTGGCTGTAGGGGATGATGGGGGGCGCTTGTAGTGCCTCGCGAGGTTGTGGGTTTAATCAGTCGGTTGTATTTATATAAGCTGCGTTGTGATTGTTGGATGGCCTCGGTGTTATTCCAGTGCTGGAATAGCACCGTGTTATAAAGACGCTACTGTTCATTTTGACTTTTGTGATTCTGGAGATCCTTAGACAGGGTGTCAGCGCTTCGAGCTGACCATCCAGCGAGGCTCAGTCCAATCGACCAGTCCTCCGTCAGTCGGTTCCTCCTGTGTCCACCTCGCTGCGTTGGAGGGCCGGCGGCGAGAGCGGACGCGGGCTATGGGAAAGGGTTGGCTAATTGCGTGCCCCCTGAAGAGGGAGGTCGGGTGACCCACCTAACTGGAAAGAGGGCAACAGATTATCAGTATTTTGAAATTTTAACGATTGTCTTGTATTTCCTGCAATTTGATCTGCTATTTTTTTTATTATTTTTGTTCTAAATTTCATCTCAACTCTTCTAGGTTTTCCTTTTAGACGGGCTCCACACTCCCCTTAGGGATTTTGCACCGTTATCTCGGGCCCTTTTTTCCCTGGGCCTGGCTACGTGGAAGTGGCTATACAGATCCTAATCTCGGCTGGTCAGAGGGATCAGCATCTCACACGCGCAGGCGATATTTTTTTCTCTTTTCCTGTGGCGTTGTGGAAGTGAGCGAGCGGCGGCGGCCCCTCATTGCCACAACCAGAACGGACAGGATTCGGGTGACGGGAGCGATCGGCCGCCAGTCTGTCAGTTGCGTGCATCCAATCGGGAGAATCGCCCGGTCATGCATCCAAGGAGGCCCACGCGTTTCGCCGCGTCTTGCACGTGCAACCCGCGTGCGCGCGCCGGGAACCGAACCCCCAGACGGCCGTTCTGCACGTCGAAAGCCCACCCTCGGTGCACCGGGACGGAGATGAGGTCGGGTGCTGTGGATGACCGAGGTGCCTGGAACAGACACAACGTAATGCCCCTCCCTGTACGTCTTCGGTCTGAAGAGCCCACTAGCCCGGCTGTTGTACGACACAGCCGCTGTGCTGCTACGCCTTCAGGGTAAATAGTTAAGGATGAAATGTGAAGAAAATTTTTTGGGGGAATAACTGTAAGCTACGGGATTAGGTCAGTCCTTGGAGGGCGGCGCGACATTACGATCCGTGAGCACGATGCTTCGCGATCCTCGAGTACGACGGCTTTTGGGCCCTTTTTGACCCCACCGAACCTTAATAAAGGTCATGGTACCCAGGGGTCGCACCACCGTGCCCCCAGGAGGTCACATCCACTCAAGAGGGGCTGGGGAGGGAGGTGGGCCTCAGTGTCACATACCGGCCAATGTAGTGGCCCTGTGGATGTCACGCTTGCCAGCGGAGTGTCGTCCCAGCTACACCAACTCTAAGCGATGTAGACACCGTTTAACTTGGGGAGGATAGTGGGGTGCGTAATCATCTCGCCGGGGGAGGATAGTCGGGTGGTATGGTTACCTCGCCGAAGGGATGGGTCACAGGAGGAGTGTGTGTTTGGGGGGGAGGAGGCGGATGAGAGAGGCTGGCGTTAAAGGTAATTTCCCTGGGAGTATTGTAGCGCTCATCTGGAAGAATGCTAATAAAAAAAGGGGCGAATTACTTTGACACGAGGCTTAAGGTGCCGGCGCAAACTTGGCTCGTTGGTTTCATTTCATGGAGAGTCATTTTGGGGCTTCCCTCGACGACTTTTCTTTACGTCTGCATCATGTTAAGCGATCGTCCTCCAGCAGGGCAGGGAAGGAGGGAGCGATGAACCAAGTAAGGGTGAGGGCTTGTGAGAGGGGAGGGAGGGAAGGCGGTCGAGTTTTTGTGTTGTTGTTGTTGTCTTTACACGAGTGCGAGTGTTTGCCTGCGGTGATGCATGTGGTTTGTCTTCTTTTGTCTGTCGATCAGTTTCTCTTTTGTCTTCGCTTGTCAGGGTTCCCCTCGTGTGGGAGTTCGTAGTTCTGACATAAGGTTCGTAATGACGAGGGCGACTTACGATCCCGCGTGCCCCAGCGTCCAGATATTTGCTCGTGGCGTGGAGGTGGGGGTTGGGTGATTACGACATACAAGGAAGGGGGTCGACGGTGGGTTAGGGTTGAGGACGGGGTGAGGTTGGTTGGTTGGTTGGTTGTCAGCCAGTGTCTCACCGTGGACACGGTCGCGTCAGAGGACTTGGTTTGGTTCCAGTCCCACCACACTCGTCACGGTTAGATACCTTCCTTCTATTGTGATTGACTGTTTTACCCGTCTCATCTTCAGGACTGTAGACTGTTTTGATGGGAGTCCGGTCGTCTGTCTGTTTTATCGTTGGTTCATCGTTAAGGTGAGGGAAGTGTCCCACTTGGGCGTGAACTTAGTTTTTATTGTGTGTTTTTGTATAGTATTTGGAATTATCAGTTTATACTACATGTGGGGAGTTGTACACTTATGGGGGCTCATCCTTTATTTATGTGTGTGTTGTGTGTGTGTGTGTGTGTGTGTGTGTGTGTGTGTGTGTGTGTGTAGTTTGCGTACGTCCTGTCAATACTCTGTGTCGTACAGACCTTAACTCCCCGGGCAACATTTACCGGACGACCCAATTTCCGTGCGACGACGAGACGTTGTTTTGTAGAGGACGGGCGACCGGATCAGCTGGCCAGGTAGGAGCGAGCCACCTGGCCTATTACACAAAAGCCTAGTCCATTCAATTTCCATCCAAGTATGAATGGCGGCCAAACCTGGTTAGCTGACATGGCCGGACATGCTGGAATTCTGTTCAATTTGCTGAAAGGTGTTGGTGAACAGTTGGGTCTGTGAACAATGTCCGGCTGTCGGAGTTGGTGGCGATGAAGTGTGCTGATGGTGGTGAGGGGCGGGGAGGTGGGTGAGGGAGGGAGATGGTGTGTCTGGTTTTTGTTGTCGTTGGTGATGACTCGCGATAGTGGTTGGTGATGGTGGAGGGTCCCGTTGCGCTGATGTTGGTGATGACTCACGATAGTGGTTGGTGATGGTGGAGGAGCCACCAGAGTTCTTGTCAAGATGAATTGTTGAGGTGGTGTGAGCCAGCGCTTGGAGTGAAGGTGGGTGTTAGCTTAAGGCGTAGATGTATGGGTGGGTGGTTAGCGACCGTGGTGTGCACGGGTCACCACAATGGTTAATATAGCGGTGTCGGGGAAGGCATACGTTTGCCGCTTCGGTTGCCCTGAGGTGGGTGGAGGTGGTTTAGTGGTGGTTGCGGTGGAAAAATGCCTCGTGGTAGTACACACACACACGTACACACACACACACACACACACACGAGAGTGTAGCTTGTATGAAGTGGTTGGTTTTGGTGTCCGTTCTTTTCCCTGGCTTGGTAATTGGCAGTGTGTGTCTTTGATGACGTGGGTGACGAGAATGGCGGTATAGTTGTGGGGGTCTGAACGGGTCGTGCCGTTGGGTAGAGAGCCCGAGATTACTCGTCTGGTTTCCTTCCCCAACACCGTTCCCATAGTTAAGTGAGCGGTTGGCGGCGCCCGTAATGAGCGCCGGGTGGGGAGGAGTGAGGGAGGGGTGGCATGCAGTGATCGCTCGCTCGCCTGGATCGTCGGCGATCTCGAGAACCGCCCGCCCGCACGCCCGCCGATGTAGAAAGTGCTACTACAACCATCCGGAACGAAAGACAATGGAGCGGAAATGTGCACTTTAAGCATTGGTAACTAGGACGTAAAACCAACCAATCCCCCCATCCCTTCCCGCCTCGTCCCCTACCCCTGCGCACCCCCTCTGCAGTCTCCTCCGCCCCAATCC
>JAUTXX010313115.1:0-13761 GCA_032273605.1 Panulirus laevicauda | reverse complement strand
TATTCCCTCAAAGGCCCAGTCCTCTGTTCTTAACACTACCTCGCTATCGCGGGAAATGGCGAATAGTATGAAAGAAAAAGAAAGAAAGATATATATATATATCATCTAGTTACCTGTACAAACTATCTTTTAAAGGATAAATACACTTACAGACATTAACAACATTAAATTTGGCAAATTCAAAAAAAGTACAAATGATACAGTAATAAAACAACTTTGAGCTAAGAATTATGAAGTCTAAGCTTCTTGAAAATTTCCCATTTAATGAAACACCTCTATCCAGTCTGATGCTATGTACAACTATTAGAGATGAGTCAGCAGGGAACTTCTGAGTAAAAGCTTCCTTCAAAATTTCTTATGAAGTAAATATTTGGTATTAATCACTAATCAACTACAAATACCTTCACTGTGAGGACAACAGTTAATTCTGCATCCTATGTTTAATTATCAATTGTGTTGTGTTCTAATCATCTATATAATACAACCAACTTCTTATTTTCAGTACTGTAGTTACCTTATATACAAATGTATGCTATCACATTTTCCTATTTCTCATTGAAATCTATCTCTATCCCTTTGATCTTGTCTATAACCTCTCCCCATATGTGTCATCTGCCCCTCATTGCTATACTGGCTGGGATCAGCACGAGTATTCAGAATACACTCCACAAGTTAAACAGTGTATAGGAGTCTTCTCATGGCTAAAAAATATATAAACTACTTCCTTGGGAAAGAGGCTGTTATAGTAACATTGTGGTCAATACATTTCATAACAACCAAAGTTTGTATGTATGTCCTCAACTGGGAATAATTTAGAAATAACAATTTAACATCGTCTGAATATCTAACCTGATTTTCCAGGTTCTCATTGAATGCCTGTTCACACTACATACAGCTATATAATAAAATAACTCTAAGCTTTAGCTGTTATATTTTGGTTGCACGAACGTGCTATCATCGGACATCACCAAAATGGATATTTCATTAATTCTGCATAAATTTTAAACTTCTAATGAATAAATCCACCAACTTTGGTTGTATCAACAATAAAAGAAAATGGAGTACGCTGGACTTTAACAATGACACATAACGAGTTCAACAATGGTTACAACAATTGCATTTGCTAGAATGTGGTAGCACATTTAGACTGTTACTTCAAACTTAAGTCTGAAAAACTTTGTTAGTAAAAGAAAAACTAGGTAAAACCATGGTTTCTTTTCTTTTATCTAGTATGCCATTTCACAATGAGAATATGGTAGTGCATTCAGAATCTTTCCTAAACACTTTATGCAATGTGCATCTTTGCACATAAGAAAAAGCAATACCTGAAACCTCTATCAAACATTTCTGCTACATAGTTTGGTTAAAACACAAGTGAAAGACTTTCTACATGCTTGCTTTAAACAGTGTTGCCCCTACTGGTGCATTGATGTGGCACATATTATGAAATCTGAATATCTTCTGAAGCTCTTTACGTTTGTATGGGTTGACTGAAAATCCAAAAGGAACATCTGAAACCTTCTACAAAGATGTCTGCAAGTTGGTTCAATGAAAGCAAACGAAGGTGGTGCTACAAACTTGCATGAAACATAAGTCATTTTTTTTCTAAGAAGTCTGGCATGGCACTTGAGATAAATCATAATTTATTCCTATGCACTTCAATTTGTGATAGGCTTAATGAATATCTAGAATAAAATATGTATTTTTTTTTAGATATTAATGGAAATTAGACAATAAATACGTGAAGGCATTTCTTAACTCCTGGATTCAGTTTTAAATCTTTCACTGATCTGACATGGCACACATAAACTTTTATTTCCTTGCTTTGTATTTGTACTTTGCTGAGGCTAACTGCAAATAAAAAGCAGCACTTAAAACCTTTAGCAAAGGTTTCTGCAACTTGGTTTGGTTAATACAAATGTGAAGGAGCTGCTACTTGCTTAAAACAATGTTCCTCAGTAGTTCAATATGGCACATAAAAAAAATCATTTCCTCATATATCCCTGTATTGAGTGAGAGAGATTGAGGCTCAAATATTTAATGTGGACATTATAGACAGACAGAAGGACACACTGACATAAAAGTGATTAGAAATGTTGAGCTTTCCTTCTGCAGAATCAAAATATGACAAGACCATAAAAACTAATAACATATCTTGAAATCCTAAATGAAATGCAAGTGGCAAACTAGCAAAAGTGATTAACACCCTCTCTTTCATTATCAATACCTGTTTCCACCATTAATTTGGGAAAAAAGTAGTATAAGCTTAGCTTGATGAAAACTTTAGCTTGATGAAAACTTCATCACTCAATCTTATTCAGTATCTAACACAAATACAAAAGTGATATCACATCTTTAATACTGGATTCAATCCAACAGTTGGGTATGCTCATTAGGGTACAACATTGTATAAAGCTACACACTGTATGTAGTACCAAGACCAAAATTTGCAAGAAAATTTACTAAGTATTGCATTTGTGAGTTGATAATAGTAATGCTGTCAATAGCATTATCATAACTTGCTTAAAGAGATAAAATATTAACCAATAACAAAACCATGATACTAATATATAACCCTTAAAATATCAAAAGTTAGAGATTGCATAAAGCAAATTATGATGGAAATTTTTTTTACCTCACTTACAGAACACTTAATCACAAAAGGAAAAAAATTTGCAAGTTGGAAAGATCTGAACAGTTAAAGTGCAGTAGTAGTATGTGCAGTAAAGATAGCATCTAGGGAAGATTTTGCAACCTACCTTAACATGAGAAATGGCTTACTGAATGTGGATAACCAAGAAAAAATTCAATAAATCATTTGAAATGTTACTGCTTCAGAAAGAAAAAAATCCCTCTGCACTGTGATACATTAACTCACAAAACTCTGCTACCTTATGTAACAATCAGGAGGTCTACAGTTATATGATCAATGTCATCAAGAATTCCTATAAATTAATAAATACTATTTGGCATTGGAATGTGGATATTGTAAAAATGCGGGAGGAAGCATGCAGTATCTCCATTTCCAAATAATTAAGGTGAGTGCAGGTGCTGCAAAGATGTGCAAGTCATTTTGCATAACTGCAGGCAGATCAATCTACCATCCTGGGAAATGGACAAGCACAACTTTCCCCTTTCTACTATAATGTATTCTAGCTTCAGCTGTAGATATTGACAAGAAAACAACAGTATTATCAAATCAAAATAAATGGTACCACAGGAATAAAGGTGAACTTAAGTCATACAAAATTTAATCTGATTTCATGAATGTAATGTAAGAATAAATTTTTCATGGAGGGCTAAATGCTACCCGTCATTCAGCAAAACCATACATTCTGGTCCCTAAATCTTTTTGGAGTGCAATGGCAGTGCTGTGTAATTAAGGGGAAAGTGCAAGTGCAACAATGAAGAAAGCAGTCATACTTCAATCAAGCTCTCATCCATCCAGTTTTAAAAATGATACATATAACAATTAATTTCTGAAACCTCTTGATATAAAATCATTCCAATCCAATATCCTTTACTGGCTGTATACTTTGTACTTAGTCAAAGACCAGTATGTAGGACAATATGGGCAACTTGTGGTTCTGGTATCTCTACATCCTGCTTATTAGAAAGTGCAATTATGCCTCATGAAATATTACCCTTTTTTAATAGTTCACACATAAATGTATCTGGTTCAACCTGTTTTGTGCTCAAATTGAAAAAAAGCTCTCCCCATGAACTTCTAACAATCATTTACCATATGCAACACGGCAGAAAAAAAGAGAGAAGGAAAAAAAGTTACTATACTGAGATAAAAACATTATCTCACTTCTAAAGCAGATCAAAATAAATCAATTTGAAAATGAGCTTGTCATATAACTAATCTGAAATAAAATGTCATAAAAACTTAATTCTGTCAGAACTCTTAAAACATGATATACCAGTCTTGCTTTAATAAAAATGAGAGATACATAAAAGACTTGAAAGTGCTTTATATGATTTATGACAGATTTGTTAAAGTCTAAACTTTTACGGTATTATGAACAAATAAATGTGAAGCACATGGTATTCTAGAACCCCCCCCCCCATGACAAGACTGCAAGTACTTAATGATATAAAGGCTAAACTGGAACATGAGTTGATATCTGATAAGAAAGATACAGACCTTCCTTTCAGTACTATACACAAGTTTTTGATCATAAATGTGTTCGTCTTTCTTTTCATTCCATACAGGTGTACCCAATCTGTATAGCAATATTTCTGAGAGGGATGGAATACAGAGTATTAGGTTTTTGGAGAAATATTTTTATCACTATGAATGTAAGGCTGGATAAAAATTCTCCAGTTTCTACGGTACAGCTAAAGAAAAACACAATTATCCATATGACAAAGGTGCATTAGTGTTTTATCCTTTAAGATTCAAAGAAAATACTTCAAATCAAACCAGTCTTAATATTGGATTGGCCATCTCTTTTCTCTGTTGCTAAACTGTTTTCATATCAAGAACTATTGCTAATGCCAAAATATCAATCAATAATGCTCATTCTTTCTTATATCACCAATGTTTACATTTTTAATATAAATCTCTTATTACAAATTATCATCACCCATGAAATCAAATGCATCATTTTCCACTGTGCTTGGCTCGGCTTTTCCATTGGTTTTTGCTGCTGTGGACGGACGGTTGTCAAGGATGTTGAGGTCACTAAGACGTTCACTCAAGCGTCTGAGAGACAACTCACCTATTGGGGACTGGGTAGCTCCATCCTAAAAGAGAAAATATGTTGAGTATTTCAAATGAACAAAACTGACATCAAAATTTTTTGACAAAAACATCATACTGGAAATGTAAAAAATTCAAGTACCTAACCCACAGGATCATTTTCAAAATTCAGTACTTAATACAGCCAAAGAAAACACTTAGTCTAAACAAAACTGCACATTTTTAGTTATCTACTGTTTATCTATATGAATAACCACTAGCTCAACAACCAGCCTAGAGCTTTTTATCTATATCCAGTATATTCTGTATGGCAGAGGCTTAAAATCATTATATTTCAATCTCAAGTACCAAGTTCAATGACAAGTGACTGATAAAAGTTTGCAATGGTCAGTCAAGATTAATAACTAGAAAGGAGAATCCTTAGCAAATGCAAAGACTGATGGAGAGACCTTACTTAATCATTGTTATGAGGTTATGTGAACTAACAATGATGTCCTTAAAAGATACATAAGATGAACAGTTATTCTGGTTCATTCTCAAATTAAAGCACCCTAAGGCTACATCAACATTTTACCAAGGTACAGTGCAATATTCATAGTCCTAAGTTAATGCTTAAGAACTTACACCTGTCATTTAATAGACTTTTTATAAGGGTCTTGAATAATTATTCTTTGATTTCAAAGACAACAATATCTTATCTTACACATTCCTTACAAAGGTTTCAGAGGTCTTATACTCCTAAAACCTGGTCTAAGTTGTAATACTGCCCCTCTGCTCATTATGAATGCTGAAGGAAACATAAACACCACAACTTGGCTGGTGTAGTAAATTTTGTAAATATCTGTCAGATCCCTTTTAAATTTCTGTAGACCTTCTTTCATGGTTGCATGTAATGTATCAAAATATTTTTGGCTCACGATGCTTATATTTACAGAATCTTCTATACATGTAATGCCAACAGAGGACCATTTCTGTGTGCAAATTTAGAAACATACCTTCCAGGATTTTCCAAAGGTAACTTGTGAGATATCTCTAACACCTGCACTCGAGAAAGTAAGGACTAACCATTTTCAGATACCCCTAGTAAATCAGGCTTTTCAGTCAATGAACACTGTGAAAGATCTCAGCACACTTTGTAATATTAAAGTTTTGCCCATCTTCAAACATGATGTTAGCACACAGAAGTATTCTTATCAGGAGAGTATTACTGCCTTGAAAAATGTCAAAACTGGTTTTACTTCTCTGATTGAAGGTCTATACACTCTACCATCCCCTTTACTCGTCTAAAATAGGTTAGTCTACTTCTGTCCGTTATTCTGTACTATTTCTGATTTTTAAACTTTTCCCTTATCAGAAAAGTTAAAACCTTTCACCATCAATAAACATATCAATATCAGTGATTCATTAGAAGATCTAATCTATGTCTGTCCTTTTTCAACAACTTATACTCATGAGTCTTCCACATTTATTGTGAGATCATCAGCAAATGATGATACGAAGCTATGCTTTGTGTTTGAGTCTATATCAAATATCATGGTAAGAAAATACAAAAGTCCTGTCCTCTACACTTTTTCTCCTCTTTTAATGACTTCCTCTCCTCCACGAATAATCCAATGCACTCATATAATGACAAGTCAACACTGCATTTATCCACATCCTTCAATTCCGCTCCCTCTTTTCTCACTTGATTTGCATCTCATCTTGACACAGCTTCCTCAATAAACTCAGACTTGGACAGGATATCCCAGTGGGGTAGACAGAGTCTTGTTAAGTTCAATGCCTCCATGATCCAATTTCTACGCATCTCTTTATCGAAAACTCCTCACAACTTTTGCCTCTCCTTTGATGGTTCTGTGATTCCACCTCTTGACTCTATGAACATACTGGGTATTACTGTAACATCCAGGCATTCTTGGAAACCCCACATTACAGGAACAGCTAAGTCTGCCTCTAAGAAATTGGATGTCCAGTTTAGATGTCAAAACTTCTCTTCTGAACAGTTGCTCTGTTTATACAATGGATTGATTCGTCCTTGTATGGAGTACTGCTCTCACATTTGGGGTGGTTCTAGCTCTGTATTCTTACTTGACAGAGTCAAGTTGAAAGTGGTCCGACTTTTAAACTGTCCCAGGCTAACTTCCAAACTTGACCTCCCTGCCCTACGCAGCATTGTTAGTTCACTTTCCCTTTTCTATAGGTATTCCTTTGGTTTTTGCTCATGAGAGCTGGCTGCTTGTGTGCCCCCACCACTAGCCAAAGTAAGCAATACTCAGGAAGCTGCTGCATCACATGATTATTGTGTGGCCATCACCAGCTCTAAGTTGGGTTGTTTTGACAACTGCTTCTTTCCCTACACATTAAAGCTTTGGAACTCTTTATCTTCTCATGTCTTTCCCAATACCTATGACCTAGCACATTTCAAGAGACAGGTCTTTCATGTCCTCAAAAATCCGTAAAACTTTCCCTTGTCTTTTCTTTTTCCACTTCATCCTCTTCCCATTTCATTCAAGGCCCAGCCTTGATGTGGACTTTTGTCCATGACTGGAGCCTTCAACATTAAAAAGAAAACCTCTAGAGAAAAAGCTTTTTTCCTTGGAGGCACTGGATATTCCTTTACCAAGTGCTGTGGTTCATTGGTCACTTTTTCTGTTATTCCCACCTTATGTAGTCTGCGTGCTATGACACACGATCACATCTGTCAAAGGCTTTTGCAAAGTCCGCATATATCAGATCATCACTCTGTCTCTTCTCTTGTAACTCTACAATTCTATCATAATGATCAAGCAACAGAAACCATGATGCTCTCAGTAAGATAGATTGTTTGATTCTATGAAATCAATCAACTTACTTCATAAGTCTTCAAATCTTTTTACCTAAACTTTGCATTATAGCTTAGCTCTCTTAATTCAGGAACAATCAAGGCTACTCTTCTCTAGACCCTCTCAACCTTGCCTTTGAGTTTCTTTAGGTGCAGAATGTGTATTCAGCAACTACACCCTCTCAACCTTACCTTTAGTTTCTTTAGGAGCAGAATGTGTATTCAGTAACTGACCATTTACAGTAAATGGGAAGAAAGTTTTACACCTACGGGGTCCCATCTCTTGAACTTTCTCTATCATTCAGTTTTTTGAATTTCTGCATGCTGTCTGCATTTACAATGTCTTCATTCATTTCAATCTATTCATCCATCACTCTTACACTATAAAAGTACTTCTTCACTTCTTTTTAAAACAAATTTCTTGCTTAATTTCATATTAAGTCCTGTGGTTGTTCTATCCCTATATTGCTCAAAGAACTGTTCACTGTCTATTTATGTTAAAAATATAAAAGTACTGATAAGGTCACCCCCTCACACTTCTCTCTTCCAAGGTGGGCAAATCTAAGGCCTTAGCCTTTCCCTGTAACTCAGCTCTCTTACATCTTTGTTACTCTCCTGCAGACCTTCTCTATTGCTCTTTGTACTTCTTTAGGTCCAGTGAACAAACCCGAAAAGCATAACCTAATTTTGGCCTTGGATTTTTTCTTTTATGTTGAAAGCTCAAGTCATGGAAAAATCCACATCAAGGACAGGCTTTCATTGAAATATAGAGAGAATTATGAATGGGGAAGAAGAATAGACAAATGACAGTATCTATGAATTTTGGAAGTGAAAAACCTCTTTTAAAATGTGCCAGGTCATAGTTATTAGGGCAGACATGATAAGGTAGAGAGTTTCAAAGCATTAGTGCGTAGGGAAAAAAGCAGTGATCAAAATGGCCCACCCTTGATTTGCCGATGACCACACAGTAATCATGTGACAAAGCAATTTGCCGAGTATTGCATGGTTTACCTAATGGTGGAAGTACACAAGCAACCAGCTCTCTGGAGCAAAAACCAAAGTAATACCTATAAAAGAGGGAAAGTGAACCATCATCAGCGCATAGGGCAAGAGGGTCAAGTTTGTAAGTTAGCCTGGGAAAGTTTATGTCGGACTGCTTGCAACTCAACTCTGTCAAGTAAGGATGCAGAGCTAGAAACACCCCAGACATGAGGGGAGTACTTCATATAAGGACAAATCAATCTTTTGTATAAAAGGAGCAAATATTCATGGGAGGAAAGAAGTTTTGACATCTAAAAAGTACACTCAGTTTCTTGGTGGCATGCTTAGCTATTCCCATAATGTGAGGTTTCCAAACATAATGGATGTTAAATTAATACCAAATATGTTCATTCAATCAAAAGATGGAATTACAGAACCATCAATGGAGAGATGAGAGTTGTGAGGAGTTTTCAATAAAGAGATGAGTAGAAACTGGGTCTTGGAGGCATCAAACTTAACCAGATTTCATCTACCCTATTGAGATATCCTATCCAAGTCTGAGTTTACTGAGAAAACTATATCAAGATGAACAGCAGATTGAGTGAGAGAAGGAACATAAATAAAGGATATGGATGAATGCAGTGTTGAGTCATCAGAACGAGTGAATTTATTTGAGGAGGACAGGAAATTGTTGAAAAAATGAAGGAAAAGTATAAGAAACACAACAGAATCTTGAGGGACACCACATCTGATGGAGAAAAGAAAGAAGGCTGATCCATCAACAGCCACGGAGATACAATAGCTGGAAAGGAAGCTAGACATGAAGGAGCAAAGTGAGGGAGAGAAGCCAAAAGAAGAGAGCTTAGCTAAAGAGGAGACCCCAATGCCACACCTGTCAAAAGCTTTAGATATGTCAAGGGTAATTACATATAGCTCCCCAAAGTCTTACAGGGATGATGACCACACATTGGTAAGATACGAGAGAATATCACCAGTGGATCTCGCCTTATGGAAGCCATACTAGTGATCAGAGACAGGACTGCGAGATTTGAGGTGTCTAAGTTTTGGGGAGTTGAGGAGGGATTCAAATATTTTAGAAATAGTAGATGTCAAGCAGTAGAATGATAATTAGAGGAGTCAGAACAATCACCCTTCTAAAGGATGAGATGCATCAATGCATGCTTCCAAGAAGAGAGGAGAGTTTTGGCTCTTAAACAGAAACAGAACAGACGAGCAAGAATAGGTGCAAGTTCAGTACATGGGGATGGATGCAATAAGGACCATAAGCCTTGCTTATGTCCAGAGAAAGAAGTGCTTTTCGGACAGTCCGAAAAGATATTATGGGGAGGGGCACAGGATTGGTATGAGGAGCAACAGTGGGTGAAGGAATGTTAGAGTCATCTAAGGTGAAGTTGGAGGAGAAATGGGCACCAAAGTGGGTTGCTTTGTCTACAGCAGAGACAGCTATAGTACAGTCAGAATGGAAAAGGAAAGGTAAGACGGAGTGACAGGAGTTGTTAGAGATGATCTTAGCTAAAGACCAGAAAGATCTATCAGCGGATGACAACAAGAGATTATCACACTTCCTTTGAATAAAGGAATGATTTACCTCATGGAAAACATGCTTGCAGTGATAAAAGATGAATGGGAGCTTGAGGAATGAGAGTTTTTCCAAGCCCAAAATGCCTGATCCCTTGTTTAAATGGCCTCAGAACAAGAACAGTTGAATAATGGAATGGATTAGATGAAGAGGTTGTCTTGGAGGAAGAGGGGATAAATGCTTCCATTCCCACAAGAATTACCTCTGCTATACATTTGGTGGAGAAAGAAGCATCACCTTATAAGAGACAGTAACTTACCCAAGGAAAGTCAGAAAAGATGTTACGTAAGAAATTCCAGACAGCTCTGTTGAGGTGCTAGTATTTACACTTAGAAGGTTCTGCTGGAGAGGGGGGTGCCATTAGAATAGATACATTTAAGAGTGTGATCAGATACACTAATTGGAGGTGACATTGTGTTCTCACAGAGGGATGGACTGGAGGTGAAAAGCAGATCCAGAACATTAGGAGAATGGTCACAGTGGTCAGGAATATGGGTAGGGTGGGAGATAATTTGCTCTAAATAATTGAGAATGGAGAACTTAAGGGACTGAATCTCCACCATTCATATAGGAGGAATTACTTATGGTGATGTTGAAATCCTTGAGGCAGAGGATCTCGGCTTGCAGGTGAGAGAATGTCAGTCTCATAACAGGAGTTTAGATAGTTGAAGAAAGATATAAAATTTGTATAATAAAGAGAACAACAGGCAAAACAGGGGACAAGAGTGGTAGTTAGGAGACACACACTTGCGACACTTAACATCAAAGTTTGTGGACTCAAGGCCCTTGAGGCATGCAATAAGTGTGTGATGTTGGAATAAGTACAAACATCACCTTTGAAGTGGAATCGTGAATTGAAATTACAGTTGGATATGAAGTAAGATGTTAGTAGAGGTACTAGACAGATGGTATTCAACAGTAGAGAGGTTCCTAGAGACACCACAAATGTTGGTATAGTGAATATATAAAGATCTGATAGTGAGGGGAAAAGTTATAGGAGGGAGTGGTACTACTACTGCCAGAACCCTCCCTCTAACTAGTAGGAGAGTCAGGAAGAAACCCAGATTCCTAGCACCCCATGATGCTAGAGACTATGGGCCACTGATTTGTTGGACTCTTTCATGATACTACTTAAAAATGTTTGAGTGGACCGAAAATGGCAAGAGTACTTATGAAAAAAAAGAAAAGAAAAAGAAGAAGCAAGGTTTGAGTAGGTGTATGGTGCTTGTAAGATGACAGGACTAGCCCAGTAGTCCCATTTTGATCAGAAAGAGTGTAAGACCAGCAATCCTACCATGAAGAGTGTAAGATGGTCCCAGGCACCACTTTAATACTCCTCAGTCAGGAGGATGTGAACAGTTTGCTAAGTAATTCCTTATCCATTAACCTGAATGTAATTCTAATTTTTGTTAACAAACAACTGGTTTCCTTACTATTCTCCTAAGGTGGAACTTTGGCAACAGGTTAGGGATAATGTCCACTCCCAGGTTTCTCTTACACACTGATTCCTGCAAATTATATCCTGCTAGATGACAGTCTTATCAAAGCCTTCTTTCATTGTGACCCATTCTCATTACTTTACATTTAATCAGGATGAACCTCATCAACCATGTATAAGACCAACTACTGAGGTCCCCCTATAGGTTAAACAACCATCCACATCATTCACTTCTTTCATGACGTTTGCATCATCTGCAAACATATTTATCCTAGTCTGGGTCAATATCCTTTAGTATTCTGTCAATGTCTTTCCTAAATATATAAATGCTTTCTAAGACCTCCTCATTCCATCCCACTGTCATTGGGGCTATAATGTCTTCCATTGTGAAATTACTTTAGAACATTTAGTTCTTCACATATTCTTACATCATCCTCTATGACTCTTCCTTTTGAAGTTCCCAGCCTGATTTGCTGTTCTTTAACTGACAATTTAATCATGTTGAATGCATGGTAAAGCTTTGGACTTCTCGTGACTTGTTCACAATATTCTTTTCAAAGTTTCCTCGTTTCTTCTTTCTTGAAATCCTGCCATACTCATTTCTTACTCTCTTATACCTTACAACATGGTTTTCAATGAAACTGTTCATGTCTGATAAATCTGCCTGATTTCATTTATGATATATTCAAAATGTATGATAAAAGTAAAGCAACTGATGTCTAATCTAGATTTTCAAAGAGCATTTGGTAAAGTTCCACATCATGGGTTAATAACAAAAGTTAGCTGCATGGTATAGTTGAAGTTGTACATCAGAGGTAAAGAAATCAGTTGACTGGCCAAAAACAGATTAGCAATTAATGGTCAAGCCTCAGAATGGTTAGCTGTAACAAGTGGTGTGCTACCTAGATCAGTCTTAGGACTAGGTCTCTTTCTCATATAAATGCATATTAATGATAATGAGCAACACTGAAAGACAACAAAATCTGAAGATGTTACTTCGTTGTGAAAAATAAATCTACAACAGAAACTGAACGCCTGCAGACAAAATGATGGATTGGGCTCAGAGGTAGTCAATGAATTTTGATATCAATAACTGGAAAAATTGGTGGTAAAAATGAAAAACAACCTAGAGCTAAATATGGTAAATGAGGTAAAAGACATGGGTGAAAGCATCTCTAAAGACCTATAACCAAGTAAACAGTACACAAAAGCACTTAAAAAGGGTAAAAAATTGCTTGACTTAAAAGAAGGGCTATCACATCAAAGTCCAGGGAAATTATCTTCACTCTTTAAATGACATTGGTGCAACTCCATCTTGAATACTGTGTGCAGTTCTGGTCACCCTACTTGATAAAAACACATAGATATACTGGAGAAAGTACAGAGATCAACAAAAAAGTTTGAAAAAAAAGTACAAGAGCCATCTATATGATTTAAATCTATTTAGCTTAGACAAGGGAAGGTTTAATTCATGTATTCAAAATTTTCAAATTTCTTGATAATCTTGATCTAACAAGCTACTTTAGAATAGATTCATCTAATTTCACTTGTAGTAATGAATGCAAAATCGGGTAAAAGTTGTACTTTGAATCCAGCAAAGTACATGTTCTTTATATCCCTGACTGACATTATTTGCACCTCCTTTGTTACACGAAAAGTTTGCAATTTTTCTCTTTTGAAATATCTGTATGTCTTTTGAAGCTTACCACACTAATATATGAGTTTCTGACCTCTTCCACTATCACAAACAGCCTTGAAAGGACCTAGTGGTCTGTTACTGTCTGAATTCCTTTTCACTACTTTTTTTTTTAATGCTAGCTGATTGATGTGTTAGCTGTATCTTCATTACTGCACATATCAAAGCTTATTTGCTTTTTGACATCTTTTACTGAACTCTCTCTCTCTCTCTCTCTCTCTCTCTCTCTCTCTCTCTCTCTCTCTCTCAATTTTTGAGGCTTAAGGTACCCAGGTTCCTATACCTTTGTCATACATTTCACAGAACCTTTCACCACAATACCCAAGTTCCTGGTTATTCAGCTCCAATTCCCAGTTCATGATGCCAAAGAAATTAAGTTCTGTGAAGTTTCCACGATCATATCAACACTATAATTCTCCTCTTATCTCAGCTCTTTTATTTTCCTCACTTACCACACAATTAAACTTAAGCATTATATAATCTCTCTTCCAAATGGTATATCATATATGCCACTCTTAGT
>JAUTXX010313006.1:0-13764 GCA_032273605.1 Panulirus laevicauda | reverse complement strand
TTCTATCATGCAATTAGTTCTTGAATATGCTTAGATGCCGCTATTCCCCTCTAAATTTTTGGATGCCTCCACGCCACTCTCTTGCCCTTTGGTACCCCCAAAGGGGCATTAAAGTATGGAGTATGTTTCACATAACACATTAATACGTCAGCCATATAGATCGCATTCAGAATCTGTCAAAATGATCAAGAACCACATATTTCTGAGAGAATCGTAACGTCCCCCTATTACGACACACACACTAGATGTGCAATTAGACAGAACAGCCCGGACCAATTACCAACTGAGTCTAAAGATCCAGTGAAAACCTTCAGTGTTTCTGCTCTGTCAGTCCTCAACATATTCTTCCCGGCCGACGTTTAGTGGTAGTTTTGTAAAAAGAAAATATAGCAACAAATGAACCATGCTAATGGATGAACAACTAAAATAATTCTTTGACACCGCGGTCTCGAGGGCCATTATTATTACCACAAAAGGACGAGGAGTGTCAAGATACGATTCAGCTATTCACCGCTATATAACAACATGTGTAATGGGGAAGTGTGACGATAGTTTGGCTACCTTTAATTAAACAGATGTTCCGCTTGTATGAGGAAAGGTGATGTCACTCTAACCTGCCCTTCTGAGACACCATCATCATTCACCAGCGACCAGGCAACACCAGATACCTCGTCAGCTGGGAGTTAGTTAGGAAGATCTTAACATTGTTGAGATGGTGGTCCCTCATGAAGATATGTATATACTGAAGTGATGATGATGTTTCTCACTCCTATGTGACAGATGTTGAATGCATTGATGTCATAAATGATGATGGATATCTCATGGAAGCAAAGGAAAGAAATGATAATGTATGTACTATTGGTCATGTGCCCATTTCAAACAGCATGGAAATGTTAATTGCCTATCACTGTGTTGTCCAGCGACGACGTCGTCAGAAGGAGGTAAGGACTCTAAACAGCTCTGATTATCCAACTGGTGGATCGGAACACAAACGTTGTTGACATCATCTGTGCTATGGGTTGCTTAATGCTGATGAGGATCTGCCACGTTCTACAATGCCCTACGTGTTTGAAGAGTAACGTTTGAAAGATAATGTTCTTCTCGTTATGCAAATGAAACAAAACTGTTTGGCAGACAAACGCTGATGTGCATCTTGCTATGGCTATAAACCTACGTACAGATGTTGTTTTTAGCTACAGGTGCGAATATTTGTCCCATGGGACAAAGAAAGGTAAGAACATAGTGATGAACGAAAAGAATGAAAATGATTATAGATTATGATACGGGGAAAGTAGAAAGCAGATGAATGATCCACCTTTCGAAGACGATGTAACTTATAATGAGTTACTTTTAATAAGTTGCTGCTGTGCAAATAAATATGGTTTGTGATCCTTACAAATGTTGATGTATGCTTTCTAAAAACTTTATTAAGTTTATACTGTGTCCAGCAATCAATTCAGAGAGCAACGATATCATTTTCAGCGATCAGCTCAAACAATGATTCACTTGTCATCTGAAACACTGAATCGTGTATACTCACCCGTTGGTGTAAACAATGATTGCTTTGTTACCATTGACTGGTGAAAATAATAGCTGACTGAAAACTCCGCTTAGTATCTAAACTGTTGCCAACTTTTTATGTTTCATTCTTAGTTTTTGCCGTTATTCAGCAATATTCTTCATGTTCTCAGGGTCTAGAAAAATTCTTAACTTTTAAGCTTTGTCACCTCAATGTTAGAGAGCACGACGTCTCATTCTCCAGATGTGTCCTCGAGTGTCACAATGCAGACCATACTGAATTTATCTTTTAGACTAGGTCTAATGAATTAGGTGAAAAAATGCTCTACAAAAATTTTGTGATTTTGATTAGGCTCCATCTCTCTTTTTTTGATATTGTTTATATTCTATCGTAAGTCACAAACAGAGTGTATATATAGTCAACCATCTTCTGCAAAGTTAAAGAAACGGCTAACGTTTCCTCTGTTTCTATATAATTAGTTTATTTTCTTCCAGTAACTAATAATACAACTAAAATTTTACAGCAAGAGACCACTGGGTTCTAACGAGGCTGCTTGAGATAGTGGAAGAGCTCAGAGAGTCACTGATTAATGTCGTAGGAATAAAAAGACATATTTCAAAGAGGAAGATCTATGAACTTATTTATAGCTAGCTAAGTAATGTCAGCAGTGGATTTGAAGCAATACAGTTATCAATTCTGTGCTTAAATGTGTTTATGGCTTTGAACTCAGCCATTCTAATTATTACCTCATTCTGTATGTGAACATTCCTGTTGAAGAAAATTTACTTTGCCTCATTCGAAGTGAAATGTTTACCCACAGGTATCTATCCATATCTGCCAGTGATGTCAGAAGAATATAGCATTATGTAACTCGCTAGATAGAGATAACGAAATCTTTAAATGCTTTTGACAACTTGTATTAGATCACCTCTTAACTTTTTCTTTTCTAAACTAAATATATTCAATTCTTTTATTCAGCTCTCAAAGCAATCATTTCTAAGGCCGGGAATCATCTTGCTAGCTTGTCTCTGTACTTTCCCCATTCTCTCCTTTTTTTTAATTTCCTGAAGTAGGATCACCAATACTGGACACCATATTCCAGATGGAGACGCAACATTAAGTCATAAAGAGTGAGAAAAATTTCCTGAGACGTTAATTTGAAAGCTCTACATATACACCCAAGATGTATTTTTTTTTTTTTTTTTAGTTTTGATCTCTTTTTACTTGGCTTTAGGTCACCGGAGATTATCAAACCCAAGTCCGTTTCCTCATTTCCTTTAGCAGCTCAGTAGAATTCATATTATATCTTGTCTTTCCGTGTTTACTATCAATATGTAAAACTTTAAAATCAGCATCGTTGAAATTCATATGCCACCTATTAACACAATCCATTTGTTTGTCTACGTCAGTTTGAAGCTGCAGCCATTCTGTTTCTGTTGTACATCGTCCGCGCATTTCGTTACCTTACAGTGCAGCTCATAATCAATATCATTAAAATTTATGAGAAAGAGAGCTGGCTGCTTAGACTGATCTTTGCGGTACACCACTTGTTACGTCCAACCAGTCTGAGGCTTGAAAGTTGATACTTACTCTTTGTTTATGTAGAGTCAGGTTATTTCCTTACCTTCCAAGCACAATTTTATCAATACCATGTAACGTTATTAGTAATCTTTGATGTGGAACATTAACGAGTGCTTTTATAAGGTTAGAACAGATGGCATCAACTGCCTGCCTTTGATCTTACATGTTGATAACTTCATAATAGAAATCGAGCAGATTTGTCAAACATGAGCGGTTCAGCAGAGAACAACGGTTAAAATCTATTAAGTGGTGATCTTCTAAATGGTTTACAATCTTATCGCAAGTGATTGTTTCAATTAGTTTATCAGCTACAGACGTTAAGCTAATTACAGGGCGATGATTTATTACCTTTCTAATTACTGGCAAACTTCCATTCCTCTGAACATTTCCCGTGAAGAGCAACTGTTAGAATACCCAGTTCCAGGGTAGACCCTGTTCAGTAGCTAGAGGAAAAACAGTCGGCGGTGTTGTTTTGTTCTTTGTTAAAACTCCTTTAAATCCCGTAGAGAAAAGTGCAATAGCCATTAAGAAAGTCGATTTCATTTTTGTAGATATCAATGTTAAACTTTCTAAGAAAATAAGGGTGGGACTGGTTTACAGGCCCTCTGCACAGACACCAGAGGTAAACGAAAGATTATGTGAAAGGTTAGCAGAAATTTATAATGAACGCAATCATACTATAGTAGGAGAAATATACCGGTATCTAAATGGGGAGAATCCTTTTCCGGTAGCTCTGGGTGTGGACTCTACATATGTTTGCTAGATGTTACCCTAATCCACTAAGTCGAAAATCCTACTCGCGACGAGAATATTGTACTAGATTTAGTTCTAATTACAAATGAGGACATCGTTAATTATACTTTAATTGGAGTAGAGCTTAGTGCAAGTGATCCCCGACAAACTACTTTTGAGGACACTTTCAATACTGCTTGTAATGATGGTCAACATGACAGTCGAGAAATACTCCATTTTAGAATGCAAATTCTGCTGTTGAGCAAACCTAGGATGATATGGTCGATGAATGTTATATGAACATAGATTGGACAAAATTCAGTAAAATCTTCAAAGTAGTAGAGGGAAGAACATACGTGCCAGCGCGTAGAAAACGGTCCATTTCTCAAACGATGTTGGGGTTAATTAGAAAAAACTAACGCCTGTTGTCTAACAAAGCAGCACAAAAATCTAAGAAAGACCAATGACTAACATGATAGAATAAGTTGTGTATATTTGCTCAGAGAAAGTAAGTGTATAATACGACAATGTAAACGTCAATATGAAGCGTATTTTGCTGAAAATAGCATAAGAATCCTTAAGTTTTCACAATTCTCCTAAAAACAAGTGAATCATTATTCAGGCAAATGGTCTATTAATCACCAAAAACGGCAATTTATTAAATAACTTCACTTGCACGATCGAAGACACAATCCATGTTTCGAATCCAGTTTCAGTAAATTGACATTAAATCTGAAGACACAACCAACAATAAACGGACATAAAATAAATAAGTTACTTGATAAATGAGAAGTTCCAGATGAATGGAAGTTTACCAATGTAAGACCGATATTCAAAAAAGGTAATAGGTCACTGCATGGAAAGTATCGTCCTATAAGCTTAACGTCTGTGGTTGGAAAACTTATGGAAACTATCATTCGAGATAGAATTGTAAACCATTTACCAGATTACCACCACTTATGAAACTGTTCCCAGCACGGTTTTCGACGAAATCACTCATGTCTGACAAATCTGGTTAATTTCTTTTATGTTATAGTCAACATGTATGATGATAGTAAAGCAGTTGATGTTCTCTATCTAGACTTTCAGAAAGTATTCGATAGGGTTCCGCATCAATAGTTATGAGTAAAATTTGTCATATGGCGTTGGTGGAGTTGTACTTCGGTGGATAGAAAATGGATTGTCTGGCAGTAAACAAAGTTGTGATTAATGGTCAAGCTTCATAATGGTTAGAGGTAACAAGTGGTGTACCACAAGGTTTAGTGTTGACATTGATAATGGGCTGTACTGATGATACTTAGCTGGGAAATAAATCTATAAATTAACTTGAACGTTAAGCCTTCAAATTGTCATAGACAAACTGATGGACTGTGCTCAAAGGAGGCAAATGAATGTTGACATCAATAAGTGCAAACTTTTACACAACAGTAACAAAAATGAAAATATAAGCTACAATGTGAATCCTGTTGAACTGCAAAGGTTGAAAGAGGGGAAAGCCTTGGGCGTAATAATCCTCTGACCTAAAACCAAGTACGTAAGCGGTGCAGAGAAACAGTTAAAAGAACAAACAAAATTCTTGGATTCATAGGTAGAGCCTTGAAATCGAAGTCCAGGGAAATAATCCTTGTCCTCTATAAAATCATTGGTTTGTCTACTCGAATATTGTATTCTGTTTTGGTCGTCCTAATATACAAAACAAACATGAGATTGGATTAAACGATCTCAATCTTTTTAGTTTAGAGAAGAGGCGGCTAAAAGATGATCTAATACAAGTATTCAAAATCATCAATGGCTTTGATGATATTATCAGTGAAGTTACTACAGACTTAACTAGTCTGATTTCAGTCACGATAACTGATAAAAACTCATGGACAAACATTACCTCGAATGAGGAGAAGGGCTTTCTCTTCAATAGGATTTTTAACATAATGGAACGATTTGCCAGTTAGGGTGGTTGGAGGCAGAACTATATATACGTTTAAGGACAGACGATGAATATTTTACTTCAAGTCCACGACATATATTATTTGCGCTACCGTAGTCACATTGACGATTTGCAGGTTTTTCTCTCTAAGTTATCTGCATACCTTCTTTTGCAGCACCAATATGTGAGTTTTTGATACTTTCCACTATCACAAACAGCCTCGAAAATACTAAGTGGTCTGTTGCAGGTAAACTTCCTTGGTATTCCTTTGTAAAAGAGTCGCTAAGTGTTTGAATAACTCTCATCTTTTGCCTCTCTCAGTGTCCTCGAATAAAACTTATCTGCGCCTACTGTTTTGTTTACTTTAATTCCATTCAGAGTTGATCGTTTATCTTTATATTCTATTTGAATATGTTGTAAAACATTTTCCTCTCTTAACAATGGGGCTGGATTCGCTACGCTACCGAGATCCAAACGAGATCCTCCTTTGTCGGTAAAACTAAATCTGACATGTTCTCATACGTGTACTGTGCCATTGTATAAACGCAAGGAGGGCAAAGGGGAACGTTCAAAATACAAAAGAACAAGTATGTTGAATGGACTTAGCAAGTTTCTCAACTAACACTAAAGTATATTCAGGTAGAGCCCACGCCCCTTGCTGCTGGTAACGGATTCTCCCTACTTAGATGCCGTTAACGGTTAAGTGTAAACTAAAGCAACCCCCTATAGGCGATTAGGTCCGGTATCGAATCCTTAACTAATATGTTCATATGCAACCTGGAACATGATCGCCGAGTTGATTATACAATATATAATCAGTGGAGTTTATACGATACATTAACGAAGTTCTCATCCTCCTCGAAAGGTCAGGCTGGGGTGTTTAAATATGCGTGGATGTAACCAAGATAAGAAGGGAGAGTTAGGTAGTATGCATGTTTGAAGAAAGAAACGTAAATTTTCTGGCTCTGAGTGAAACGAAGATCAAGGGAAAAGGGGAAGAATGGTTTGGAAATGCCGTAGGAGTAAAGTCAGGGGTTGGTGAATGGACAAGAGATAAGGAAGCAGTTGTGGAAATATGTGAAGGAATGTAAGGAAGTGAATACTAGACTGATATGGGTGATTATGAAAGTGGATGGCGAGAGATGGGTGATTACTAGTGCATATGCACCTGGCCATAAGAGTAATGATCATGAGAGGCAAGTGTTTTGGGAGCACCCGAGTGTGTCAGCAGTTTTGGCGCACTAGAGAGAACATTAGTAATGGGTGATTTTGAATGTGAGTAATATGGCAGTTGATGATACAATTCGGGGATGTTCAGCATTATGAATGGAAATGGTGAACAGCCTTTGGAGCTGTTTGCTGAAAATGGGACTGATGATTGTGAGTATTGGTTTAAAAAGAGGGACATACACAGTCATACGTGTACGCGTAGGAAAGACGGCCAGCGGGCATTATTGGGTTACATATCAACTGATAGGCATGCAAAAATATACTTTTGGATGTAAATGCGATGAGAAGAGCAACTGGTGAGATGTCTCATTACAATCTTGTGAAAGCGAGGGTGAATATTTGTGGAAGTTTCCGGGAAAGAGGAAGCAATATCTGTAAGAAGAGAGTAGTGAGAGGAAGAGAGCTTGAAAAAAATACCTGTGTGAAGAAATACCGGTAGATTGAATGAAGAGTGGCAAAAGGTGAGAATGAATGCAACAAGGAGTAGGTGAGGAATGGATGTATTTAGAGAAGCTGTAATGGCATGTGCGAGAGATGAATGTTGCATGCGCAAGGTTAGAGATTGGCAGATTAAGAAAGTGTAGTGAATGATGGAATGAAGTAAAGTTGCTATTGAAAGGGAGAGTGAGAAAAAAGGCGTTTGGGCGATACTAGCAGAGAAGGAGTGAAAATGATTGGGAAATGTATAAAAGATAGCAGCATGAAGTCAAAAGGAAGATTCAGGGATTGAAAGAGAGGGCAAATGAGAGTTGGGGTGAGCGAGTGTCAGTAAACTTTGGGGAGAATAATTTGTTTTAGAAGGAGGTTAATAATGTAAGGAAAACAACAGAATAGATAGAAAAATCGGTGAAGGGGGCAAAAATGAAAGGGGTAACACGTAGTGATGAAGTGAGGAGGAGATGCAACGAGTATTTTGAAGATTTGTTTAACGTGTTTGATGATGATATGGCAGATGATGCGCGTTTGGTTCGGGATGGTATGCGAAGCGAGTGTCATGGGGAATGATTTGGTGAAGAGAGAAGTGATGGTGAAAACCATACGTATTGAGAATTGGGGCAAGGCGGCTTGAGTGGGGGGTATTGCTGTTGCATTTATTAGGAAAGGGATGACTGTGTTGTTGAAGATTAGCTATGATTTTCAGTGTATCTAGGGATTATGTGAGCCGCCTGAAGTTTACTGAATGCATGTAAAGTACAAGGAAATACAGGTGAGTGTTCCAATTACAGAGTTGTAAAGTTTGTCGAGCGTACCTAGTAAGTTGTATAGGAGGGTAGTGATTGAGAAGATGAAGGCATGTGCAGAGCATCAGCCTGGAGAGGAGGAGTATGGTTTCAGAAGAGGTAAAGGAATGTATGAAAAATTCTTAGGAAAACAGATGTGTATGTGACATTTATGGATCAGGATGTAGTATATGATAGGGTTGGTAGAGCTGCCTTTTGGAATGTGTTAGAAATATACGGTCTAGGAAGAGAGCAGCTAGAAGCAGTGAGAAGAAGGGCATGCATAAGAGTTGGAAGAGAGGAGAGTGAATGGTTTCAAGTGTAAGTTGATCTGTGGCAAGGTTGTGAAATGTCATCACGGTTGTTTTGATTTGTATGGGGTGGCGAGGGAGGTAAGTGCAAGTCTTGGAGAGAAGGTTGAGTATGTTGTCTGTCTGTAAGGGATGAGAGGGCATGGAAATTGAGTTAGTTGTCGTTTGCTGTGAGACAACACTCATGGCAGATTTGAGTGACAAACTGTGTAAGTTAAGGATTGCGTTTACAAGAGTGTGTGAAAGGTGGAAGTTTAGAGGAAATGTGAATAAAAGCAAGGACATTAAGTTTAGCAGGATTAAGGGTCAGGTTTGTTTGGGTGTGAGTCTGAGTGAAGAAAAACTGAGAGGAAGCGAGGTGTTTTGATATTAGATGCATGGGAGTGGACTTGGTAGTCATGGAGGCAGAAGCGAGGTGAGGGAGTGAAGGTTCTGGCAGTCCTGAAGAATGTATAGAAAGAGAAATATTTTTCAGGGAAGGCATGGGATATACATGAGGCTGTGTGGAGGAGGATGGATGTGTTGGAAATGAAATGTTTGAGGGCAATGTGTGGAGTGAGGTGGTTTGATTGAGTGTGGTTGAGAGAGCAGAAGAGGGTGTGCTGAAATGGTTTTGACATATGGAGAAAATGAATGAGGAAAGGTTGAGAAAGAGGATATATGTGTCTGAAGTGAAGGGTACAAGGAGAAAGAGAAGACCAAATTGGAGATGGAAGGATGGAGTGAAAAAGAATTTGAGCTATCGGGTCCTGAACATGTTGGAAGGTGAAATGTGCTGGTAATAAAGTGAATTGGGACTATGTGGTATACAGGGGTTGACGTGATGTCAATGGACTTAATCAGGTCATGTGAGGCGTGGAGCCTGGTTGTCGATAGTGAGCTGTGGTTTCGGTATCTTACTCATGATAGCTAAAGAATGTATGTGAGCGGATGTGGCATTTCTACGTCTGTTCCTGGCGCTATCTCGCTAATGCGGGCGATCAAATATGAAATATACATAGATCAACCATGTACTGTACACATGGTCTTATATAAACTATTTTACAACTATACCCCGAAAATCGAACCCCGGACCACACATGTATATATACTTTTTCAGATTACATATGCTGGTAAAAGTGGCCCATAGTTTATTATAATGTCTCTATCACCTTTCTTAAAAGATTTTCACTCACAACGCCTATTTTCTACCCCTGTCTTCCACTCCTTTGGATATACTCCCTCGTCTAGCGTTTTCCTTAACATCTCTAGTAGCCCACTGAACGTTTCAGCACCCTACTTCTCTGCGCAGGTATAGTGAGATGACGTCGATCATGCGTCTTATATGAGTCCATAGATTCTTATCGTCTCTGTCATATCCACGTTTTCTATGATCACACTTCCCTTCTACTCGAGTGGTACTCGAGGTGC
Organism: Panulirus laevicauda; assembly: GCA_032273605.1. Lineage (NCBI taxonomy): Eukaryota > Metazoa > Arthropoda > Malacostraca > Decapoda > Palinuridae > Panulirus > Panulirus laevicauda. Next base: position 3,837 of record JAUTXX010313006.1, on the reverse strand, counting down.
ACGTCTTCAGCAACACTTGCGCTTTAAAACAGAGCGTTCGTATCCTCTCAAGTACATCTTCTTCCACCTCGTTGGTCCTTCCTTCCGAGTCATTTAAAATCGAAAAGTTTTCTCCGACTGACAATTTGTCCTGATGAATTTATGGAGCAGCTTCCGACGTTCACTCGAGTATCTCTCAAGAGTTTCCCATTTTTCATTCAGTCTTTCCGTCTCACTATCACTCGCCTGCATTTACTCCTTGTCCTCTTGTTCCCATTGTACACTGGCTGACTACCACGACTTCCGTGTAATTATCCCAAGTCTATCTCTTCTTCCCTTGGCTTTGGACGACGCCTGCTACACTCCTGTGTTCCTCCCTCCTCTTCTCCCACCAACAGGTCTTCAACTGATGACTCCCTCGGAGGGGATCTCACACACTTTCAAAATAACACACTGGAATGTGCCATCTCTGTTTATGTTTCCGGCGAAGTTATTCAGTTCACCATAGTTTCCTTTTCTGTCTCTCTTCTTCTTTATTTTATTTGGGTTCACATCTCTGGGTCCTCATCATCATCTTTAGTTAAGCTTGGGACTCGAGGCTGCGCTCCAATCAGGAGCAGGGAAATGACAGACTCGTTGAGAAAGATAAGTCCCTCGACAAGGCATTATTCCTTTTCGTCCAGTGATGTGATACAGTCTCATATGAAGGTGATTTCCCTCTCGTGGTGTAGCCACATGTAGACGGAGTCCGGTAACATCATACCTCATCACTAACGAGATAGAAAATAGAGCATATGCTTTTTGGTGCGCCGGAGATTATGTTTTCTGTAAGTTATTGTATATGTTGACATCCAGTCTTGGTGCATAAAGTTGGTATGAAATCAATAACAAATCAATTTGCTTTACTTTAGAATTAAGTGAAGGTCATGCAATGCCAACGAGAACTTGTGATGCAAGCACCTCACCGTATTGTGAATGGGGCTTCTTTTCTATTGAGAAAAACAGAATACTGAAATTGAAATTAGAATTACTTCAGACTCAGGGTTCCCTGATACGTTGATGCAGGATGTTATACTGAAGACATTTTTTCTGTCAATTTTTCTGTGTGGATCAACGTTTAGATCTATGTTAAGAATTTCTTTTTTTTAATCTATTTGCACTAATTCATTAACCGATTAATCGACTGATGCCACAGGAAGTACGTAAAAAAAATGGTTGTAATCACAGACGTTCCTACAATCCTCTAATCTGTTATGCAAAAAGAGGATTTCTTGTTTTCAGTTGAAAATTCGATCACGAGTCGTGACTTTCTTTTCTCAAACTTCCATCCAGAGAAACGAATAAATGCCCGTGACTGCAACAACTTTCCAACTGTGAAACAATCAATTAATCCTTAGTTAAAATGTTAAAAAAAAATAAAGACGAAAGTGATGAAGGGTTTTGAATCAGAGAGAATCCAACCCCCGAACGTCCACTTAAAGAATAAATCTCACCAAAATGCCTTTTAACTTATAGTTTTGACTGAGGAATGTTTATCACAGTGACCCTCTATTCCTGTTAATGTTCCCAAGATCATGTTTGGCAGTGGACTGACTGTCTCTGCTACACTAGAGTATGTGATGAAAGAAAATCTCAATCACAATTAACGATAATTGTTGATATACCGAAAATGTTCAACGAGCAGCCTAGACACTGACAACAGTCATCTTCCCGCAAATGATTCCAATTCCTGGAAGTGTTCAGCGTCGCTTTTGTGTCCGGGCATTCGTAAAAGATGGCTTGCTCAAGTATAAATCGACACAAAATCAGTTTTATGCTTCACTGTTGTCGAAAAACATGACACGAAAAATAGTAAAACTCTCCTGAATGATCCACGAGATAAAAAATTGATAAGATAGGTTATCTAATGAGACACGATCAATAAGATTGATATGATAGCTAACTAGACACTATCAATAAAACGTGAAAGAAAACGTGTTTACGAGGTAAAAGCTCCATCAACCCCCCAACGACGGCTCTTGCCACACTTGATAAAATTTCCCATTAAATTTCGAGGATCCTTCTTTCTTTTCACACATGAGAACAGATACTTGTGAGAGTCTCGATAATTGCTGCAACTTTTCTTTCGTAGGAAAAGTCGATAAATCCACTAACGAAATGACGCAAGGAAAAGTAAGAATTCTTGAGATACCACACTTGTGAGGATGGCTCCCATCGCACTGCAGAGCTTAACTTGTCGCCTTTTGCTCCATCCTACGGGTAGGGTTGGCGAGAGGACGCGTCTCCTCCAGGGTTTTAACGTGCAGGTTGGATTAGAGCGCCATGGGTAACATACAACGCTGCCTACGTTCCTTTGTTTACCTTCACTTCGGGGCTTATGTTCCCTAGCTGAAAAGATATCATCGCGAGCCTCGAGGACTTCGGTATGACTAAGGCTGACCCTTGAACTCCACATGGAGTCCTCGAGACATTGTTGTTGCTGCCGTTAAGGTCATGCTGCCATACCCACTCTAACCTGCGGGTTACCTGTGATATAAGGACATGGCAGCAGTCGTTAAGTGATCTTACCACACCATTTATATTCTCTGGTTTGCTATGTAGTATGTAGCTTGAATGACCTGTGTTCTTGAAGGCTGTGTAAGTGGTGGACTCCAGGTCTCCCTATCACTGGCCACAGACGCTCTGCTATTTACCACACAGGAAAGCTTTGCGACTGTGAGACACCTGAGCTGATGATATTCTTGTTTATATCAGTTCGTAACGGGTAGTGAAACAATGGCCGAACACGATCTTAGCCAGAGATGAGCATCCGCTTGTGTGCTGTTAGTGTTCTTGGTCATCTGTATCTTCGGCGTAATGTTCCATTCTTTAATAGCTGGAATGCATTCACTTAGAATTATAATATCCGTGAGCTAACTTGACTCATAGCTACTGGGAGTGGCATCTTCAAACCTCACACCCACTCCCAAAGTAATTAAGCAGTACTTCTTCTCCTGGACCAGCATCCACAACGTTTCCATCTCCTCGTCTCCTTCACCGAGGAAATCTTACAAAACCATCATTGAAGTCAATATCTTCACAGAAGCACCGTGTTCAGCGATCGCTCCTGTCATCTTCGCTAGGGCATTGTTCCTAACTCTGGCAACGGTCGTTATTTACCGAGAGTAGCGGCAGTTAAACAAGTCGCATCCGTCTTCATCTCTCCAGGACGGCGGCCAAGTCTGTTTCCCCGTAGTGATGGCTTCCTGATCCACCTGAACCATGGTACCAACAGCCGCTGTAGCCAGGATTAATGGTACCAACAGGATGCTCATCCCCTGATGCAGCCGCTGCTGGAGGGTCCTACTTGTTTTGCCCCCTCGGAGGCAGCAGTTGGTCGGGTTATCAAGAAATGCCGGAGTTGTATTTTTTCCCGAAATTGATCAAATGGCTAGTGCATCCATCACAGTCTCTGTGTGCACAGTTTGTGATTTTAGTTCTAGTTACGAATTCTGAGCGTTTCTCATACGTGTATATGGAGAAGGTGTTAATGCTTTTACAAAACTGACACTTCATAAACCAAAAAGTGCGTTTTCGATGGAAGCCACCGCACCGACCTACATACCTTAGACGGCACGAAAAATATAAGAGAAAGCGGCTGGAGGTTAAAAAGGAAGGTGGAGGTCTTGTGAAAGAAGACAAGTGAGAGTTAGGGTGAGGGAGTATCAGTGAATTTTAGGAAAAATAAAATGTTTGGAAGGAGGTTAATATTGTGAGAAAACAAGAGAACCAACAGGAACATTGGTGAGGAGGAGGAGGAGGAGGAGGAGGAGGAGGAGGAGGAGGAGGAGGAGGAGGAGGGGGGGGGGGGGGGGGCGG
>JAUTXX010312895.1:0-13765 GCA_032273605.1 Panulirus laevicauda | reverse complement strand
CTCCTCCTTTTTCCAGCGAGATAGCACCAGGAAAAGACAAAAAGGCCACATTCATTCACACTCAGTCTCTAGCTGTCGTGTAATGCACCAATACCACAGCTCCCTCTCCACATCCAGGCCCCACACACCTTTCCATGGTTTACCCTTTATCACATTTACAGTAATTACATGTCAAAGGAGCACAGTCAGTAGAGATGAGAAGATTTTAAATGTCATATGACTCATTAGGAAGCATGGCTCACAGCTGGTAGGTGATGACTCACTTCTGAGGCCATAAACATGTACATAGAAACTCCATAACACCCACCAATACCCTTGCACAATGTGGTCTGTAATAATAATACTGTATTCACTTGCTGTTTATTACATACACATTAAAAACATTCATGGCATTCCAGAAGGTCAATCTCTCCTTATATTTTCAATTAAACAGTATTCCAAGCCAATGGAGCACAACACAGCCTTCCGCAACCCTGTACAGTAAAAGAAACACAAGTGTTTGCCTTCACCAAGCTAATCCAATCGGATGCTTTTGTAGGTGGGCTGCTCCTATTATAGATGTAAAGGTGCATTAATAATTAATGTACCTGTTGGCTCCTATATTGAGCCTAACCAGTTTAACAAATTTGGGTAACAAATGAAATGAAGTAATGCAACAAAAAAAATAAATAACCTTAAACCTAAATATCCAAGCATTCCCCACCTACACTAACCTTGACCAGATAAGGCCAGTGGCAGCCAGAGCTCCTGACTGTGATGCTGATAGCTTCTCTGCAGGTCGAGTTAAGTCTCCCAGACCAGCAATCACCAGACCCTGAAAATATCAAAACAAATGTTATGGCAGCAACAAATTCTCAAGCAAGTTTTTTTCAACAACTGGGATGCTGGTATTTAATCACTATATCTATCTTTTTTCATTAAGACTGACGAAGCAGTCAAAAAATGCTCCAATCAAGACCATCACGGATATATGGAAAAGGAGTACAGAACTACGTCTTTACTCCTATGGGTATAAACACATACACATCCCTCCAGCCTAAGCCAGGTGCCCATCTATCAACGAGCCCTAAGGGGAGGATGAACACCTAAGTTGAGTGTGGGCCAACTGCTGTGCCCAGGATTCAAACTCATTCAGGCCCAACCTCTAACAGGCCCGTGCTGACTTATGGTCAGTCATGCTAACCACCACACAAATGAGGTTTGTGTATGTAATTACATATTTGTAATAACCAACTTGTAAAAGCATGACGAGAGAGTTCACTCTTGTCTTATAACCAATCACTGCACAACTTCCCTCAGTTGTATGGAGGCATCTTTTTTTATTTCCTGCATGCAGGTTATGTCTCTTTCCTTGTGTTCAACCAATCTTATCTGTTTTTTCATAGTTTCAGAACAACTATAAACTGTTGGTAATGTCTTAAGTCACCCATCCACCATGCTAAACAATCTATATGCATGCTATATCTGACTGTCCAAACAGTCTCCTTAACAATACTATCCAATATTGTGCTTTGTGTATCTGCTTAGGAAACCCTCAGCATCCCTACACCTTAATTCCTATTCAATATCTTCAGTTTTGTGGTGTGCTTCATCCAGCATCCTGTCTCTGACTACAGTTTTACACACACACTTTGACACACATATCCATTAAAGCAATCTGCCTATTTGTTCCAGAGTGTTCAGTATCTCTACAAAGTATTTCTAACTAGACTTTACCCCTGACTATCTAATTCATCAATCATAGGCTTCACTTCTTCAGCTTTGTTGTTCTCTTCTGACTTTGAATCACTCTATCATCTTGCCTATCACCTGTGGCTATTAGTCTAAATGGTAACAGCTTCTGCTAGTATTCTAATTTTGTTAAAGTTCCCTGACTCTTCTACATAGTTTCCCTACCACTCACGCACTCTGGCATTTTTTCTGTGTGCAAGTAACTTATCAACTATTGTAAAAACTGCTACTTACCCACTTGAAGCATGGAGCCCAGAAAAACACAGTTTTGGGACCTAAGGGATGAAAAAAATTTTGTTTTGAAATTTAAAAAACGAGGGCTTCATGGTGCCTACTTACAAATGCTATATGTATATATCTATTTCATTTATCTATTATACTTTGTCGCTGTCTCCCGCATTAGCGAAGTTGCGCAAGGAAACAGATGAAAGAATGGCCTAACCCACCCACATACACATGTATATACATACACATCCACACACGCACATATACATACCTATATATTTCAACGTATACACATATATATATATATGTATATATAAACAAACATATAAATATATACACATGTAAATAATTCATACTTGCTGCCTTTATTCATTCCTGTTGCCACCCCGCCACACATAAAATGACAACCCTCTCCCCCCACACGCATGCGAGGTAGCACTAGGAAAAGACAACAAAGGCCACATTCGTTCACAATCTCTAGCTGTCCTGTATAATGCACCGAAACCACAGCTCCCATTCCACATCCAGGCCCCACAAAACTTTCCATGCTTTACCCCAAACGCTTTATATGCCCTGGTTCAATCCATTGACAGCATGTCAACCCCAATATACCACATCGTTCCAATTCACTCTATTCCTTGCACGGCTTTCACCCTCCTGCATGTTCAGGCCCCGAACACTCAAAATCCTGTTGAGGATAAAGTACTTGTCACTAACTCTGAAACTTTTATACTTACAGCATTAACATTAAAATTATCAGACAAAACTGAAAGCTATTTGTTAAGGTACAAATATAATATCAGTACAAGATGCAGAGCAAGATCTGGAGCATAACATTTCATCGAAAGACATCAAATATTGCATGTTAGGTAAAATGTGGGATTACTTAATATAATCGTGTACTTGCAACTTATTAACGGGCCCTATATATACAACTTTCACCTAATGGCAAAAATGGTATAAGTGGGATACCAACATCAAACTTGTTTCTTGCTAGAAATGCAGGGCTGCTTGCTGTGTCATCTATTTGTTGACCTACAGTGCCATTTTTGCTATGCTCAATCATGGTTGTAACTAAAATACTTTGACTAGAATCCTGTACTGAACCTTAAATCTTAACTACTAAAGAATTGCGTGAGAACTTCATGTTTTCTACAAGAACATTACCCACTCTATCATGTTAACCCCTTATTCTCCTAAAAATACTGCCATTGCCTTATTCAATGTTGTTCAGTTAAGTATGATGTTCCAATCATGCTCTACAACTATCTATTGTGTTCTCTAGACACTTCATGAGGACTGTAAAACAAAATCACTCAGTATTATGTGGAGCTTAACAACTTCAACTGAGTCAAGGAGAATAAAGTGCATCAGCAGTTTATTCTGCAACATCACATCAGATGGCAATAGTTAGGGTTTTAAATATCAGAGAAAAAGTGGGGAGAAATGAAATTACATGAAACATCTGTATAAATAGAACCAACAAATACCTCATCTAACCTCCTTAGCAATCGATTTCTCAACATTCATAAATTGATATTCACTTCAATAATCATTATCAAAGGCAATATAACATGTCACAGCCCTGGTTAAACATTATCAAACTGCCAATTTCAATATAAGGGAGTCAGATCAAGTAACTAGTCATGCCACGTCCAAACCTCTCCACACGTAACTGTATGTAACCCCAAGCAGCAGATATATCTAATGCGTGTAAATTTCTAATACACATACTGGCTTCCAGGAGTGGTTAGGATATGATTTCTGAGGTTCAGTTAATTTTCTACAAGCGTTTTGCCTACTATTAACAGTAACATCATATTTTTCCCTGGTATGCATAGTCCAGACTACTAACACCTTGTACTGATACTGTTCAACATAATGCTCTAGACACTGCAAGCAAACACTACATATATGCATTTCTAGGAAAATAAGACAATGTCCAACTGCAGTTTCAATGCCAATTTAGATTAAGTTTGATGGGTTTTAATTTCGTCCTAATTCCGACCATGCTGACATCCAACGACTTCCCTCAACTTCATCACCCTCACCACTTGGGGTGGAAAATCACCCTTCATTAACTGACCCTTACTACCCTCGATGTCTGGAAGTCTTTCAAAATTTTATAATTTGTAATAACTGCTCTGACATGACCTGGCCAAAGTTATATGATATCTTTAACGTGCCACATAATTATCAACAAAATGGTGTAAAGTTAATTTCTATCCCGTTTAAGAAGCTCCAGAGTTCTGAATACCTATCGAGATATTATTTCCCTATAGAGAACAGTCCCCAAAAAGCCAAATAACTGGTTTCACTGGAGTTTCACATAATACGAAGAACACGTCCGTTAACAAAATTAATATTCAGGTGTTCCAAGGTCACCAATATATATACTTTAAATATTAGACAATTTTGACGACTCGCGTTCCATACCTGCTGGATGGTTCCAAAACGGCTGGAATCTGGGAGGTACCAGCTTATCTGCCCTGCGAATCATGGCTCTGTAAATTGCTGCCATGGTGTTAAAAGGTTTACGGAATTCACAGTAGCTACACCTGTCCGCCGGGTTCGCCCAGACTCGACCATCAGCTGGCTTGGTAACTGGATCGAAGAAAACGAGTAAGAGGAGAAACTCTCCTAAGCAATATACTATATGTCATATGGCGTCGTCGACATGCTGCTGCCATCTATTGGTTGAATATATAACTAATTTGAAAAAATATAAAAGAATACCCCCAAAAGTATACCTTTCGACACAGAAAATGCTCACTTAATATAATCAACTTTTATTTCTGGTTCCACTTCATATATGATATAGACAAGCAATCCATTTCTTTATAGAAATGTGAAAAATACATATACATCACTTTAAGAATATATCGATACAATTACATCAGTCAATAGTGGGTTAGTTACTGTAGCCGAAGTCATTAAAGTCAACTTTATCCTACGAGCATCATTAGAAAAAAAAATAACCCTTCTAAGACCATATACACACTTTCACTAATACAAGTTACTTTCTGTAGTTATCTAAGATAGAGAAATATGAATGAAAAATGTTTTTCAACACTGCTATAGGATCTACCTGGTAAATCTATAAAAATTTCGAAAACAGTTTTTATCAAAAGGATAATATATCCTGAACAGAATACTGCATTAAATTTTTTCTTGACTTTCTACAGGTAGTGACCTATAAACTTTATAAAAACCTAATAAAGTTCAGTACTGAGGGGCCAAATCAAAAGAAAAAAAGACAGCTAAGCCATCATAAAAGGTCTAAATATCGTATTGCTAACATCTTCATAAAAGCAAAGGTATATAGTATCATTTTTGACTTTTGTCACAAAGATGTTTACATTTCTTGTTCAGTATGAATTGATAAACATTACATTTGGTAAATCAGTACTTCTTTCCAAAGGTTTATGAAGGAGCTGGAAGGTATTTTATCTGGTACAAAATCTACAGGATATGAGAATAACGTCAAACCACGCGAAAAAAGATTTGCCATTAAGAACTATTTCTTTCTTAAGCGCGAAAATCTATGGTAAAATTTAAGTTGCAGAAACCGTGGCTGAACAAGGATAGATCGTAAACTTAGGGGAAAAAAAAGGGAAGACGTGCTTGAGAGCCTATCCTCTGCATGTGAAAAGGAAAATTCAAATCAAATTCATTGCAGTCGAAGTTGCAATCAATTTCAAATATTATGAAATCAATATGACTGCGGTGGCTAAACATTGGTTGTGGGAAGAGATTAAGTGTAGATTATATAGAAGACTTAAGACTGGTATTTTGATGTCTTCATAATGGTGATATGAATGGATGGTTAGGTGAATGGTAATAATAGATGGTCGAGGAGCTACCAGACGATGAATAATGTGCATCAGTAGGTCTTTGTAATACAAATGAATATTTCCAACTCAAAGAAGTTCCAGAATACACTCGGTAATTACGAATGATTTAGATAACTAATATATAACTGGTGAGAGGCTGAAGACGCTAGGTTAGCTTAGCAGATTTAAGAACAGGGATGGCCAAGGCAGAATGTCTAAAATCCGTGTGGTTTTCGAGTAGAAGTAGGATAAAAAAAAAAAGAATCATGGAAGGCTTAGATAAGAAGCGAAGAAAATTAAATGTATGACAACTTTCAAGGGAAAGTGGACAATGCCAATGACACAGATAAAGTTGAAGAGATATGTGAGTAGCGTCAGCAGATGATGCCAGAGTGTGGTTCATGCACAAAGATGGTTGATGAGAGTTGAAAGTAGCGAGGAATGACCCCGAAATTAATATGAAATGGAAGAGAAAAAATGAAGGGAATAACATTCAGAGGAAAAATAAATCAATAAATACGATTAAGACAACCAAATGAGTTAAAATAAAAGAAAGATAGAGAATAATATCAGATATTAAATGAGTTGAATAGGTACTGAGAGGAGGTATGTGTATAAAAAAGCGTGTGCCAGACAAGAATAGATGACTGTTACTGAGGGAGGATTAAGTTTATGAGAGGTGGTGGGGAGAGTACCTCAGGGAGCTGATGGGGTGATTATATAAGAGGTGTGGGTATTGACTCGGCGGGAGGGAGAGTACGGCAGGAGTGGTGTGGTGAAGAGATAAGACAACACACAGGAGGACGTGAGAGGTGAGCAGAAGAGAGACTGATAATGGAGATGTGAGTGTGAATGAGATTGTGTGAAAGGGTGGAATAGGTGGAGGCGAAGCAGCAGTTCGCTTCACAAAGAGACTGTCTGGTACCATTAGGTTGAAGGCGTAATGGCTAGGCTTCCCATAATTATTCCGCAGTGAAAAGGTAAAGGAAATAATTATAAAATAATTTCGTGCTCTCAGTAGGACCGGTAATGTATATGCTGTAGAATTGTAAGTAACTGTAGAGGAGTACAGAACCTGTGGTAGATGAGGGTAGCGAAGGATTCCGGATAGACCAAACTCATCAATGACTTTGAAAAGAAAGCCAAAATTTTGTAAAATGCAATACTGCAAATTGTAAACTGTAACACAAGTGAAGTAAATTGCAGCAGTGAAAGCAAACTACAATAAGGAAAGTAGTGAAACGGAACAAATGATACAATAAATTACAACACTGAAGACTATGAACTACAATATTCTGTATATAATAAACTACAATACTGGGGAAAATGAACTATAGCAATGGGAATCATGAGCTACAACACTGAAGAAAATTAACTACAACACTGGGGACAATAGGCTACAACACGAGTCAATGAACTACACAGTGGATACAATGAACCACAGCTCTGGGGACAAAGAACTACACACACGGTGGAAACAGTGAACTACAGCACTGGATACAATGAACTACAACACAGGGATAACAAATTACAACACTGACAAATAAATCAGTTCTGGGAACAATTAATCACAATGCTAAGACAACAAACAACAACACCAGGGACAATAAACTAAAACATGTAAAATACTCTAAGACGAGACAATGACTCGCTTGGATTTGGACTGAAATGGGGTAACAGTTCACTGGAAACAATGACATAAACACAAACAGACAATAACTCATACTAACAGAAGTAAACAATAAATTTTGCCACTGAATACAATGAACAAAGAAAAATTAACAAATCGAGCCAGCGCATCGAATCGAAAAAGAATATCATTTCTGTAATAAACAATTATTTCTCAATCTGTCTTATCATTTGAACCGAGAAATACTCAAGAGCGCAATTCCTGAGTCAACAGACCAGTAGATTAAGAAAAAATATTCGAAAATCAGCTTCAGTAAAGATTAATTCCGATTGTAAGTTTGTTACTCCTTCCTCTCTTGGTCTCTTTGTCCATGTCTTTGGGACAAGAAATGATAATCCTTGTAGAAAAAGGATTGGCCCGAAGGTCCGTTATCCTGGAAGAAATGGTATCTGTACCTTAGCTTCACCCACCGGGATTATTTTCCTCCTGTTTATGATAAATTAGTACCGTAGGGAGGGGAAAAAGATCAATGATAGGCAAGAGAAATGAGGCTACGGGACACCATACGTAAAAGAAACTTGAGCGACACGAGAAAAGGGGAAGGGGGAACCTTTCTTAGTGTCTGCCGTGAGATAAACGTCCTCTCCCAATGACAGGTTCATGGGAAGCTTCTTTTGAAGCTTTTCACGGCAGAATTTGTAGTATTTAGCCACCATCCTGCCGACCTATTCACACCCCTTACATTAGCCAGATAACTGAGGAACACGACAGAGATTCCTCAAAGGGAAACCGCAAGGACCAAACCTATCCGCAGTTCTGTTAATCTTATTTGTTGTACATGTACTCGGAATTCAAGAAATATATAATGCTACCTTTCCATAAGCGGGGATCCTGAGGTACTTGAAGAAGGATTAGTTCACCAGCTAACCAGAGGAAGCAAGAAGTGCTCAAACTATCACCTTTGTGGCTACACACACACACACACACACACAGTAAAGGTTCGCGGCGCCTTTTACCTTCGCAATAAACGAAGGAGGAGCAGCCGAAAACCCCCTCCGTTTTCTGTCACCCAGTTCAGTTGAACCAATCACAAGCGTGTTCTATAAGAAACCCTATTTTCATTGGCTTAAAGAGAGCTAGGATGGATGGTATCAAGATCATCCCTCCCGAAATCTACATTCCGATGTCGTATTACATTTCAAGGTGTGAAAGGTCGTTCATATTCCACTGAAGTGGAACTCACCTGACGCCCTGCTCCCTCCCTCGCTACACGACAGAGTTGAAACTTTTTGCACGTTACGTATGGGGAGGGATATGTATTAAGACATCAGATTTTCCAAAGTTAAAAGCAAAACATCTTTTCAATATTGAAGATAGATTTATGTCTCGTACATACAAAGCCAGGATAACTCGCACGGATTATAATATAAATAATATCGACCAAATACACACCATATACCCGACTAACCTTTCATCTATCGTTGTTTTCAATGGAAGTCATCTACTTCAACACCAGAAAAATGGTTTTCAAAACAATATAGACTTTCATATAAGTCTGTCTGAAAATTGTATTTGTTATTACGAAAAATACTGAGGTTTGGCACTCAAGTTGTGATTTTATTCAAACGTCCATAACTTATCAGTTTGAGACATCACGTTCACTAGAATTAGTTCCGGGGAAGAAATAAGATGAACTGAAAAAATTTTATGACATAAGCTGATAATTGATATCTTTTTCCTGGATGAGCAATTAACTCTATCCAGCTGGTATTTTGATGCATTCCGCTCCGTTACTTTCTCCACTGATTCATTTTATTAAAAGGTATTTAGATCGTAGGTCTGCAAGGATACTACATTTTCTTTTAGAGCAATTTGTGATCAGGGTGGCAAATATTGAGAATTTAAGATGAAAAAATATAATTTGGGTAGTCATCCCTTGGCAATAATACCTCAATGTGTCCCTAAATATTATTTCTAGTGGAAAGCTTAAAACCAAATGGCGCCCGCTGAAGTCGCGTCGTCTTAGTTTAAACTAAATCTAGATGAAATCCGACCAAAAAACGAGTTGATAAATAAGTAAATATATTTACTTACCTTCCACCGCCCGGCGGATGCAAAACTGTGACACATCCATTGGACACGAGTGACCAGACTTTGAGGCAATTAACCACTTACACAAATTTTCCGGATAATCAGGCTATATTCAGGTACTGGCTATATTCCCAAAGGCTATATATTCCACATACTCCAGTTACGTAACGATATTTGCTCCATATTTTTCACTACACACAAAACAACACAATAATTTCATATTTTTCTGTACGAATTTGTTCATACGCATGGCTTTGGTGTTCATTTATACTTTACATCATTTTCTCCCCCATTTCAAAACCATGGGTCATTTACTCAGACTCATAGATGAGTGACATATGAGTAAAGCTACCTGAAGTTACTCATGGCTGGAACATCTACCATCTGCATGGCATAGATCACTCCGACCTGACACCTCACAAGACTGCATGTTGTTACAACACTCATTGTATATATCACAACCTCTTGCCTCGGTCATATGAGCTTACAGTTACGAACGAATCACTGCTTTTTTCATATATTTTTCTATCACCCCAAATGTACCTGGATATCTTATATTGTTTCATTATTCATTTTCTTTTGTCGAAAAAATAATGTATTAAAAATGTCCAGTGATTTGCACACACTAGGCTTGCGGGAACAGAAGTTATAATATCAACAGTCTTCTGCTTCACTTGACTGTATGTATATATATGACCGTATTTCTTCACATCTTAAGGAAGTACCTCACACATCAGCTTTACTACACTGTGTTCGTCTCACGTACTCCCGTCAGAGAGGTTAGTGAAGGACTGTCGGTTGACTTGGTCTCCTGGGGCTGGTGTGGGAAGGTAGGTAGGAAAAAGTCATAACCAGCAGTTTGGCCATCAGTAGTTATTGCTAGGTTGTTATATAGAAGTATAAGAATTATGTCTGGTGTCTTGATCTTAATTAATTAAGGAAACAGCCCTTAAGGCTTACAAAGAACAATACTAATTTTCATACTAACTGATTTCAGAGTTAGGCTTATAACGAAAGATCCGCCCACTCTGACAGACACCAGCAAACGAGTACAAATACAAATATCCCCCTCCCTTACAGGTCCTCCCGGGCCAGTACCACGAGCTAAGCACTTCCTCACTAGTACTGCAGGTTCAACCGCTTCCCCAGGTTCTGGCGGGCCCCTTACAAGTTCAGTGCTTCCTTATGTCCTGCTCGACTCCTAGAGGACCCTAAGTTGGTTCCTATGGCTCCCCTTGTGCACCCATGACTTCTGTAAGTTCTACATAAATTTTAAAGGTCTTGTTGGCCTTCGATAGGTTTAGATAGATTCCCATAAGTTCATGTAGGTTCCCACAGGATCTTCTAGGTTCCCAGTGTCTTTGGAACCTTCCCACAAACAATGGATTTTCACATTATCCCAATTTTTCACTCGTCCTACCAGGTTCCTTAGGATTTCACAGTATCCCAGTCGGTAATAGAAATTAATCTACAGATTCAACTGGGTTTTCAGAGTTCTTGCTATTTCCCTATGTGTCATGCTAGGTTCCAGTAAATTGTCGTGCATTTCTACTAGTTCTGCCAAGTTCCCCAGATCCATATCAAGTCCCAGTCACAACACAGGATGGTGATCCTTTAACTTTTTTTTTTTTCATTTCCAGACGAATGAGCATTACTCGCCTTTCTGGGTTTGTTTGTACAGTGATTGCGGGAGTAGAAAGGTGGGGGCACAGGAGAGCGGGAGGGACGCACGAGAAGAAAGGAAAGTGGCGTGGGTAAAGGGGAGGTAGGTGTGTGGGAGGGAGGGGTAAGTTGCAGCGGGTCAGCCAGCACAAAGAAGGAAGGTGAATGAGGTTTGTAAACATCTTTCAGGTGATAAAGAAGTTATGATATCCTTTATCAAATGATGAGGTGTATGTTTATATATGTACTTGGACATATAAAGCATTTATTGATGTATATTCATTTACAATTACCCCAAGACCTCTTTAGTGAAAGGATTCCTTGTGTGACTCAAGATCTGTACCCAGAAGCCCCTAAATCCAAAGGCTGTGCTACTTCAAGTAGCTCTTCTCTGGTGAGAGTAGGTCTTTGGTGAGATTGTACTATCAAAGATAAAGCCTTGCCAAAGATGACGTTTTAATCCCATTGTAACTTCATCCAGGCGGAGTCCGGTAACACACACACGTTGGGAACAGACTAAGAAGAGTCCTCTCTCATATCCATTTTCTCTCTAGCTGTCATTTGAAATGCATCGAAACCACAATCCTCCTTATCCCCAACCAGGCCCCCAGAACCTATCCGTGGATTCCCCCGGCTGCGTTATGGCTATACCCTAATTCATTCATCATAACCTCGTGTAGAGGGAGGCAGATAACACCTTTATAGCTGTCGTTTCATTGTGCATTACATGATAAGAGCGAATGAGGCCTTTTCGTCCCCCGCTCATGGCGCTACCTTGTTAACGCGAGATACAGCGAACAAGTATCACGAAGAAATCAAAAACAAAAACATATGTATTCAAGGACATTAAATTCAACTGCACAATGAAAATAGTATTTTTTATTATGAGATAACAGTACTACAGCATGAGTAAAGTGGAATAAGTTGGCATGAAGAATCTGTAGAGTAAACTATATATATATACAGGTGGCCAGCGGACAGACGCATCGATCCGCTGGGCATTTTGAAATTATACAAACTACGAGGCGTCAGTGTTGTGGATGAGTGTCAAAGAACACTACTATGGCTTGTCGCTTAAGACTAATGAATTTTTTTTATACAATGTACCTTAACACTGCGATACAAAAGTTTGCGATGTTTATATAAAAAAAAATCCTAGGGAGAAAAAAATGTTTAAGGCACCTTCTTCGATATGTGAGACATTCTTGATACAAAATGAAAAGAGATTCTGTAATATTTTGCTTCATGTTCGAATCTCTCACACGATTAGAACACTAGAAGAGGAGCTTTATCTATGGCTGATGATAATTAGAACATTATACTAAACAATATAAATATTATCATAAATTTACAAATATATAATAAGCATGCTTCACACAAAATTCCTATGTACAGATTTAAAATTAGAAGACGATTTCTGCCAAACTTATCTGTGATTGCTATAATGATCCTATAAAAACAAAGCTGCTCTGAGTTTTTTGTTTTTGAAAATAAAAAACTCAGAATGTAAAATTTTGCTTTAGTAGGGACCAAAAATAAATCCCCCAATAAAAAACTAAATTTTTACTTTATAAGGGACAAAAAAATGAATTCCCCCCCAAATTAGACAAGTATGGCATCGTATGACGTCTAGTTTAAGAATGTTTAAGAAAGACTGTCTATAGAATGTGTTACGAAACTTATACTATGTAACTTAGTACTATATACAGGAGAGACCTGATCCAACTAGACTATAGAACATCTACCTAAATTAGATATACTGGACAGTAAGTACAAGGCATCATCTGGTTGTCTTAAACTAGGCCTGACCTCATGGGTAAGTTAGCAAGTAAAGACTGTTGCTAGAAAGAGAGAGAGAGATTAAGCCTCTTACAGAAGCCAGAGACAGACTGACTGACTGTAAGGCACAAGTAGCGCCAGCCATTTCATGAAATCATATGATCTTCCTACTTACCACATCGTCAGTACACAATCGACTAGTTATCTTACACTGATGATTTATACATTCTAACGATACGTTTAACACATTAGGAATGATCAAGTATTCTTTAATATTTTTTCCCCCCGTAGGAATACGATATCATACTATGAAAATTGTAGCGACAACAAACATATGTGGATCGGTGGCGGGTAAGGGGCAGCCAGCGGTTCGTCATTCCTCCAAAAATTCGTTTCATCTTTTTTTTCTCATCAGTGTGTTTTGCGAAGATCAATCAATAAGGATTAAATAAGTTGAAATCTTCCTGAATGTCACAAGGCACTTGAACTTGTTAGCGAAAGCTTAGAAAGTTTAGAAAAAAAGAAGTATGGATTCTTATGTACTTTTCAAGTTACTTTTAAGGCACTCGGAAGCACTTGATAAGAAAATCGTTATGTGATTATCAGCTTTCAGTAATTATCTCACGGAAGTCCTAATTTTGTACATTATATTCAAGGCGTTTCAAAACACGGTTATAAGCTGATATTCTGCGGGATAAATCTATTCGTAAATATAATTGTCAATGCACAGAACACGACTCGCTATTACAAAAATACTCTCGACGTAAAAATGTCTTGTCTCATAAGATCACATCAATGACTATATCAATACTGG
>JAUTXX010312784.1:0-10460 GCA_032273605.1 Panulirus laevicauda | reverse complement strand
GTTACTGAGGCAGAAAGGAAAGACAGCTACCTAGGTCAGAGGAGTGAACCTTGACAACCACTAAAGTGCTGGCTCACTAAGCAAAGGTCACTAACCCTCCTGATACCCAGGCAGGTAGTACTGGTATCATACCTCCATGGTTGTTGGCTGCCTACCAACTACTGCCTACAAATATTAACATCTGATTTATACTGTACTTACATAATAAGTCAAATAAGAAATTCAGACCTTGAAGCATGAAAAACTCTTTCACAAACACCGTAAAAGATACGTCTTAGGGTTAGGAGCCTCTTACTACACTATTTTTTCATTAGGAATATGCCTTTCAACCTTCATGAATAACCTTTTAGATAGTTACCTACATAGCTTAGCCCAGATCCATCCTCTGACCAATCAGTCACTTCTAATTAGTGATGATGTCATCATCCCCAGGTTATCAGTCAAGACATACATCAATCTGATGGCAGTCACTACTGGTTTCAGAAAGAGAGGAGAAAAGGGCACCAAACACTTCAAGAATATGCTTGTTGAACCAACCTGGACAGAGAGCATTTTTCAAGTTTTAAATTTACATTTCTCTCTGGGGTCTATGTGTTCCATGTGCCATGAGAGGATAACAACAAAGAAGAAAGTCAGAGAAAAAGTGATTCAAAAAGGCCAAATATAGCAAGAAAAATGCATTAACCCTATAACTGTGCAACTCAACTGAGGAAACACACCTACCATGTAAACAAAAATTAAAAAACATCTATAAGTTACTGGAAAAAATTACCAAAGAGAGTTCTATACATCATATTGATGTAGGAGAGTGTCTGGAGAAACAAACACATTATCTCTAACCTGTAGGCACTGCAGGATCATATGATGGTATATACTTGACATTCCATACTAATGTATCTTTGTGTGTTATTTTCAGCTGATCCACAGCATCATCTTTTGAAGTACCTGTAAAGTGGCATAACATAAGTATATTAACAAAAGCAGCATTATAAGCAGGTACCTACTATTCATACATCTAAACAATCTACACATTTTCAACTATCCAGCACTTCAGTGGTTGTCAGGTTACACTCCTCTTACCAAGGAAACTGTCTATTCTTTCTAACTCACACACATGGACTGCTGGCATTCTGTCACACATAACATTTGACAAGAATTAACCCTTCCTTACTTCTTTTATGACTAGATTTTCCTGTACTATGCACTAGCTCTACCTTTTGGTACAATGGTAGGAGCAATAGACAGAATTATTATTATCATTTATCTATTTATATCTATCATACTTAAGTGCTGCTCCCTGCATCAAAATGGTAGCACCAGGAAACAGACAAAGAATGGCTCATCCACTCATATACACATACATATACATAAACGCCCATACACACACATATACATATCAACATATACATACATATACATACACATACACAGACATATACATATATACACATGTACATATTCGTACTTGCTTGCCTTCATCCATTCTTGTCGCTACCCCAGACCCACAGGAAATAGCATCATTATTACCATTATCATTATCATTAATATCATTATCATTATTATTATTAGTAGTAGTAGTAGTAGTAGTAGCAGTAGTAGCAGAACATTAGACACGAGCAATTGGTACAAACATCAGGTACAAGTAATAGGTGGAAACATTAGATGGAAGCATTGGGTAGAAGTAGTAGGTTCGAACATTAGGAAGGAACATTAGGTATACACATTAGGTACAAGTAGTTGATAAGAACATTAGGTAGAAGCCTCTGAAAACACTGGGCTAGAGTTGCCCTCTGCCAGTGGCCTGTTAAGGGTGAGGCACTAAAGGATAAGAAGTGGCAGGAATGTACATCAGTAAAGGAGACTCTTTTGCTGTGGCCACCCCCTTAAGGGAGTTCCTGAAGGGAACAGGAGTCAGAGATATAGATAGATAAACATACCTACTAAAAGGAAGAGTATCCATATATGGATAGGATACTTTACACTAGTTTTAGACTCATACATCAAGGAGTTAGATTACCCATGTTTAGGAGCAGCCAAGCTACAGCACTCACCTGTTAGTAGTGCCCATACATCTCTCTTTTCTCTTTTACTGGCAACTTATTTTCATTTTCTCACCACTCTCTACCCTTCCTCACCTGCCCACCTCCTAAATACCACACACTTCTCTCACACATGCTCGTAATACTTCCTTAAAAACCTCCCATTCCTTACCCAATCCTCTAACTTTATTCACTCTCTTTTTTTGCCATTCCAATCTCTTCTGATATCTTTTCACACAAGTCTCTTCTCCAAGCTCACTTACTCTTATCACTCTTTTCATCCATAATTATAATGTTTCGTCTTTCCCAAAAAACTACAAATCTTCAACTAGCCTCCACAAGATAATAATCAAACATCCAACCAGCTGCTCCTCGTAGCACATTCAAATCTAAAATTCTCTCTTTTGAACACCTATCAATTACTATATAATCCAATAATGCTTACTGGCCATCTTTCTTACTCACATATGTATACTTGAGTATGTCCCTATTTATAAACAGTATTTCTAAATTTCTAATCACCAGTCTTTCCTCAACACATAAATCCTCAAGATGTTCATCATTTCCAATCACACAACTGAATACCCTAAGACCCCTAATTATACCCTTAAATGGAACTTTACTTTCCTTGCATTTCAATCAACCACCATTAATGCCAAGTCTCTTGCAACAAAACTGCTGACACACTCAGTCAGCTGCTCACAAAACACATGCTTCCTCTCTGGCCAATCTATCTCTGTGGTTGTTGATGGATCAGCCTCCTCCCTTTTCTCCATTAACAGCGGTGTCCCATAAGGTTCTGTCCAGTTCCCTAGACTTTCTCTCCTTCTTCTCATTGATTTCCTCTTCTCACATAATTAAATGCACTCATATGCTGACAACTCAGCGATGCATACATCCATATCTTTCAATTCTGCTCCTTCATCCACATCCTTCAATTCTGCTCCCTCTTCTCCCACTTGATCTGCATCTCGACTGGACACAGCTTTCTCAATAAACTCAGACTTGGACAGGATATCTCAGTGGGGTACATGAAATTTAGTTAAGTTTAATGCCTCCACAACCGCGTTTCTACTTATCTCTCTCAAAAACTCGACAACTCTCGTCTCTTCTTTGATGGTTCTGTAATTCCACTCGACTCAATGAACATACTTGGTATCACTGTAACATCCACTCTTTCTTGGAAACTCCACATAATGGGAATAGCTAAGTCTGCTTCTAAGAAACTGGGTGTTCTGTTTACATGCTGAAACTTCTTTTCTTCTGAACAATTGCTCCATTTCAATGCAAAGGATTGATCCGTCCTTGTATGGAGTACTGCTCTAACACCTGGGGTGGCTCTAGCTCTGCATTATTGCATGAGAGAATTGAGTCGAAAGTATTCCATCTTATAAAAATTCCCAGGTTAACTTGAAAACTTGACCCTCTTCCCCTATGCCACAATATGCTCCTAACAGTCAGGTGCTTGTGCACCCCCATGAAAAACTAGACCATGCAATACTCACCATGTAGCTGAGTCACATGATTACTGTGAGGCCATCAACAAGTCAAGGGTGTGCTGTTTTGATAACTGCTTCTTCCCCTATACCTTAAAGCATTAAAACTACCTTTTCATGTCTTTCCCTATAACTATGACCTGGCACACTTTAAAAGACAATTTTTCACTACCTCCAAAATTTGTGATTACCTTCCCTTGTCTTTTCGTTTTCTATCTATCTATATCTCTGACACCTGTTCCAACTGGAACTCCCTCAAAGGGGTGGCCACTTCAACAGTCTCCATAATCAAGGAACTCTAGTGCCACTTCTTAGCCTTTAGTGCCTCACCCTTAACAGGACACTGGCAGAGGGTAAGTCTAGCACAGTGTTTGCAGGGGCTCCTATCTAATGTTTCTACCTAATAATCCTGCTAATATTTCAATTAAGGCCCGGTCTTGATGTAGGAAAAAAAAAACTTGGTCTTACATTTCTTAGATTCAAATTTACTGCTGGGTATCAACAAAAACACAGTGAAAGTTACTGTAAATCAATGATTAACAATTACAATTTTTTGTCCTCCCCTCTTTAACCCATCCCGGAAAAAGCTAGCAGGATCTTTCTAGTCATGGTATGTTTTACATAAAAGCTGTTATATCTACGTAAATTACAAATCATTATGATATAAAATTTCAACAAAGTGGAAACTGCAATGGATGCTCCTTACCCAAATTGGTGATATATTGGGATTTTGAGTAAACAATCCTTCATCTGTCATGGTGAATGTCTGATTCAAGTCAGGGTCAAACACAGAGTTCCCAACCACACCATGCACCTCTTCATACACCCCAGTAGCTATGGAGAAGTGGTTGGGGAAAGTCTTGGTTACAAACTGATTTCTGAAGGGAGAATCAAACAAAAACTTTCAATAAATACTAATGTACATATATTACTTGGTATATGACTGCAAGGTAAGAAAAAATCAACTTAATGTAACTTGGTTTCATCAAAATCAAAAGATGCCATATGACCCTAAAAAACAAAGCCCCAAAAATAAAAAGGTGGATGAAATAATGGAAGATTTGATGCATGAATGAAATTTCTTAGGGGCTTTCAACTGCCAACACAAATTCTTGAATTAAATCTAATTTGCCAATCTCCTAAGGTTTAGTTCATTCTGCTGTTAAGATGTATGTTATACATCACTAGACACAAATGAACTCATGTCACTGGCCCCTAACATATAAATGTTGGAGAGATAACAGGAGACCTGATATTCCATAATGAGGATGTCTGTAAATAAAAAGAAAGTGGTAGAAACAAGATGGCAAAGCAGAATACAGGTCCCCACCTCCCTCTAGCACAACTTCTGGCAAGAAAATGATGTGAAAAAAATACTATGCAGTAGTGTGGTAAGATACTGGCATAAAAATTACACAAAAAAGGTGAGGACTGGAAAAGTTCCCAATCAGTCTGATGATACCTGCATTTTGAATGGACTCTAAAAAACAAAGAATAATTAACAAGAACATAATTTCCTTACTGATAAGAGATGTAAGTGTAATATTTGTCTTGCATCTATTTAAAGAAATTTATAGTCTCTGCATTTACTATTTCATAAGGTAATTTATTCCAATGCCTCAACACTGTACAGGTAAAAAAGACTTTTGCCCACATTCTTATAACTCCTTCCGAATTTCACACTATCATTCTGGTCAATGAGTCTCCGTCTAAGGTATAAAAATATCGTATGATATGTCATCAATATCACTTAGGGCTTTGAAAACTTCTATCAAGCCACTATAGAGAATAATCTTAAGCCTTTCAGTATTTCCTCAGAAGGCCTGTGCTGGCTCTCAATCTCCAATAAGAATATGCAAGTGCTACATAAGCTATTTACAACATGAATTAAACCACAAGTGGATTTTGCCTTTCATGTATAGGTAAATGTATCTAAAGAAGCACAAAGATATGACTGAAAGGGTCCACAAAAGAGCAACAAAGATGGCATGTGAATTAAGAAAACAGCTACAGTGAAACATAAAGGGTTACACAGCTGTCCATCATGGAGTAGAGGTGATAACCTGATAACAGCCTTTAAGTTCCTAAATCAACTTTATGACGCTGATAAAAGTTCTTCATAAGGTGCTGTACAGAGCAGTATCCCTATCCAATGAAATTCATCAAAATCCACCAATATATAAAAGAACTGTGTTCAGACTGGTGAAATACATCTGTGATACTTTTGATATTATTTGGTATTCCACTGTTCTCAGCTATCATAAATTCTAGTTCCTATAATAACAATGTTACTTTCCCTCCTTTCACTTTCATTCACTTCAAAAATTTCTTCTTTCTTATCATATCTCTAGTTTTGTCCAAAAACAATACATTTTTCATGCCTTTCAACTTTACTGTTTGTCAACATTCTCAACCTTGCTCTTTTTCAAAATATTAACAATGATGAAAACACACATTGCCCTTGGAACGCACCTTTGCATAACCATCCCTTCTGTTCATCATCCTCACTAGCTTAAGCACTTTCAGAACTCCATATTTATCCACATCTATCCCTTCAAATTCTGTATGATACCACGTTCTTACAATACTCACATTTCACTGCCTGATTACCTTCTTTTACCTCTTGTTTTATCTATCTATCTATATCTCTGATGCCTGTTCCAACTGGAACTCCCTGAAGAACGGCCACAGCAACAGTCTCCATAACTAAGAGCTCCAATGTCACTTCTTAGCCTTTAGTGCCTCACCCTTAGCAGACCAATGGCAGAAGGCAAGTCTAGCACAGTGTTTGTAGAGGCTCCTACCCTAATGTTCCTAATGATTACTTCTATATAATGCTCTTACCTACTTCTTCTCCCTAATGTTTCCACTTAATGCTCCAGCCTAAATGTTCCTACCTACTACTTATGTCTACTGCTCCTACCATTTTTCCAAAAGGCAGGGCTAGTACTTAGTGCTCACCACAGGAAAATC
Organism: Panulirus laevicauda; assembly: GCA_032273605.1. Lineage (NCBI taxonomy): Eukaryota > Metazoa > Arthropoda > Malacostraca > Decapoda > Palinuridae > Panulirus > Panulirus laevicauda. Next base: position 3,952 of record JAUTXX010312784.1, on the reverse strand, counting down.
TAGAGTTACGAAGAATGAGCTGTGTGAGTTAAGTGTTGTCAAGTGTTACATATGACAAGGAGAGATTTATGTTTGTGGACAGTAGTCCCTGTGTCAGTGAGAGAGAATGTCTGCAACTACCAAAAGTGTCTTCAGCTCTAACCACCATCGCCATGTATAAGCAAGACAGTAAATACCAGAGGCTTACAAACACTTAGGAGTCTTCTTGATGGTACAGAAAGTAAAAGAGATGGGGTCCCCTAGGTGTAAACCTCTCTGTCCGTAGTGTGTAAATAGACAGTTACACAAGAATAAAATCCTAATCCGCATGACTATCAAAACTCATTCTCATAATTAACTTCAACATCTGGACTCTCTGTCTACCCGTATAAGTTCTGGAATCTCTTGTAAAGAGCTTCTGTGAGTGTTATGTTGATATGTTACCGGTAAGCTTTACCTGAATCTGTGCGGATGGCTGCCGTGAGAGTAAAATACATTGAGGTATTCCCATTGGTACAGCGAAAGGTAGTCGTGGTCGAAACCATCCAGTGATATCACCAAGACCTTGGGCCTTGTCACCCGTCTGCTTGTCAGACCCATCCCTTTCGTCCTTATCACGCTACCATATAACAGCAGATGGATAACGACCATAACTACGGGCTTCCAAATCATTTTACTGATGCGTGTCTCGCAGCAATCACTAATGGTCACGTCATCTACTTCACCAACCCATTTAACACCTGCAGGTAGTAGGCACGGTCACAACCACCTCCAGCTATGATCATGCAAACTAACTCAACGCCAAGAATTTTCAGCGAAAACACAACATAAACTTGGAGTGCTCTTACATCATAATGACCATTCATGGATTTATATCATATTATTACATTCATTTTTCATATTCAGGAGCAGTTATCTAAAGCAACGTACCTCTAAATAATCATATTGGTGGTAGATAATATAGTCGCTGTCTCACTTGTTCCCTGGGTGTGCGCCGCTTGGCCTCCTCCTCCGGCTGGCATGTAAACAAAACACATAAGCAAACTGCACAACCAAACAACAAACACAGGGGAAACCAATTCTTACCGTGTTGAGAAGATGGCAGCGACACCCACGCCCGGTAATCTTTTCGACGAATTTGAAGAAGCCTTTCAGGTAAATGTACATTTTCTGTTAAAGTGTTGTTAGGGGAAAAATGGTACATTTGATAGGCTTCTGCTGTGACTGTATTTAGGGCTGGCGGACTAGATGAGTTTATGTATTGAGTGGTTAGTTTATTACACGGAAACCGATATATGACTGGCAGTTATTAATTACTGGGCAAAATTTATTGTAATTTACTTGTGTAACTTTGCATGTAGTTAAGGCTAGCAGTGTTTACATAGGAATGGTTGACATGGCGAGTGTACTTTACTGAAACAGACATATTACTGGCGGAGAGTAATTGCTGGGCAAAATTTACTGTAATTCAGAGCTTTAACTCTCCCACAATATGAGTTCTAGATTTTGAGTAATTATATTTTTAAGAAAAGTTTCAGTGAAGGGACACAGCAGTATAACTTATAGCATTGGGGTTAAAGTTTAGAAAACTGATGCATATTTTCTAGGATTATGATCTGTTTTACTCTTATGGAATCGTTGTTGCCACTGTAAAGAGTGATTTTATTGTAGAATTTTCATTGTAACTCTTAAAACCGACCTTTTGATGTTAAATAGATCATCAGTGGTAGCATTATATGGGCATGGGGAAAATGTAGAAAAGAAACATTCATCATCAGCTGGGACACATGATCTGGCAACTTTGTCCTCAAGTCCATGTGGATTTGGAACACAACTGTTGTTAGTGGAACTGTTACTAACAGTAGTGGATGGTGATGAAATGTTACAGAACCATAATTATTATATGGATTATTCAAGATTGTCCATTGGATTGAAGATTTTTTTTCCATACTATTTCCTGCGTTAGTGAGGTAGCGTTAAGAACAGAGGACTGAGCCTTTGAGGGAATATCCTCACTTTGCCCCCTTCTCTGTTCCTTCTTTTGGTAAAGACAGGAGTGGAGGATTTCCAGCACCCTGCTCTCTCCCATTTTAGTTACCTTATACGACACACAGAGAATACGTGGGAAGTATTCTTATATGAGTTCAGTAATAAAAACTGGGTATGTGCAGGACATGCATATTAAAATTTTCATATGTCTTGCACACATATGTAAAGGATGCTGCTTTCAAGATGCACATACATATACTAGCCTCTTAGTTACCAGTTACTCTTGGTTACTATGATACTGTATGGCTCAAGGTAGTGGCAAATGTATGAACTTCAAATTACTTTACAACTACCATGGGAGGCTTGTTTATCATTTTTCCCTTGATGGTACGAGTTGCCTACTTTAAGTGACTACAGTACCCAAAAAGAGCTAATGTGTCATGTTTTTATCGAATCATATTACATATTGTTTAAAAACTCAAAAAAATACTTTTTAATATTTCAAAATTTGTTAGTTCTCACCTGCAGTGAGATAATTCCTTTATAACCCTTTCCAGTATGAAATGATTTAAGTCCCTGTGAACAGTTTTTTTTCCAAACATATAATTTACATTAGTTTAAGATGAATATTCATTGAAACAATTTATGGACAAAAACCAGTGTTTTAACTCCAACCATGTAAATGCTCTCAAATTATGAAAGTGTTTTGTCCATCTGTACAAAATTCTGATTATGTACTGATGAAATATTTTCTTGTTTATATTTTAATGACCTTTATGATTTCTTGATTTTCCAAAAATATTTCTTTCAGAAACTTAAGTATTTTGTTACAGAGCTCGTGCATATCATGTATGATATTTTACATTCACAGTCACCACTATCAAAATATAATACAATATAATACTAATTCATTAACTATGCTGATATGGAATCCATAGTCTCATGTGAATGAGCAAAAAAAGTTATCTCGGAACTTACACATGAGCTTTAAGTTATCCATGTAAGCATAGTTTTTGTTTCTATAAAGAGCTGTTTGGAAAACAATCAAATGAAGATAATAGACACAATAAAACACTTCACCTTTAAAGGAGTGTTCCTAATTTAGTTCCTATTAATTATCTATCATGGATTCTCATCAAGTGCTTAGTTAAGTGATAAATGGGACACCACTAACAATCGTGATCACTATTTAATAAACAGTGTTCTCTATGTAATAAACGTTTATTAATTATAAAACAGAAATTTTTCTCAAAAATATGGAGGGTACACTAAGCAGCGAATCTAAGGCATAGATCCTGTTACTCTAAGTACAAGTAGGCAGATTAAGTTCCAGGCAATAATGACATGAACAAATAATACTGACAAATAGAAAATTATGGAACTGACAACTACATAAAAGACAATCATCTTTTTCATATGTATACAAAATAAATTAAATTTAAGCAATTAAATTATAATTATAAATTTATTCTAAAATATGATTATTTGTCATTATCAGGAAGTTCACTACAAACCGGAACAGCCAACAAAACATGCACAACCATCATCCACATCTCGAATATCAAAAATCACACCAATTTATCATGAGATAGTTATCCTGTCCAAGCTCTCTTCAATCGACCGATTTATCCAGAATCACTTGTTCGGTAATGATCCAAGTTTTGATAGTCTCCAACAAATATGATTTGTTTGTGTGCTAACAATGACCAAACATGAAATTTTTCACAAGTGGTAAACAATATTATAAAATATTTAGCAAAAACTTAGAATATATATAAAAGAATGACTTAGAAGATGACTTATGGGGGCTGAAGTTGAACACTTCTAACAAGCCTGTACTCCGTTAAACTTGCTTGTACCTGTGAGTTATAAGTCCAGATTACATGTGTCTTTAAAATGGCCCACACATCAGCTATATGCAATTACACTATAAAATCATTTACATACATGTTAACAGGATGGTATAGGTAGATAAATAAATAAC
>JAUTXX010312674.1:1523-13765 GCA_032273605.1 Panulirus laevicauda | reverse complement strand
ATACACGCACTTATACATACTTATACATAACATACACACATACATACACAGACACATATATACACATGTACATATTCATACTTGCTTGCCTTAATCCATTCCTGGTTCTACCCCGACCCACAGGAAACAGCATCGCTACCCCCTGGTTCAGCGAGGTAGCGCCAGGAAAACAGACAACAAAGGCCACATTCGTTCACCCTCAGTCTCTAGGTGTCATGTATAATGCATCGAAACCACAGCTCCCTATCCACATCCAGGCCCCATAGAGCTTTCCATGGTTTACCCAAGACGTTTCACATGCCCTGGTTCAGTCCATTGACAACATGTTGACCCCGGTATACCACATCGTTCCAATTCACTCTATTCCTTGCACGCTTCTCACCCTTTCCCTCGTTAGCGAGGTATCATCAAGAAAAGATGACCGAGCCTCAGAGAAAAATCCTCACTTAGACCCCATCTCTGTTCCTTGTTTTGCAAAAGTGGAACAAGAGGGGAGGATTTGCAGCACTCCGCTACTACCCCTTTTAGTCGCCTTTTATGACCCGCAGGAAATACGTGGGAGGTATATATATATATGAGAGAGAAGGGTTATTATAATGGTAATCATGCTGATATATACGTTACAATGGAACGAGAAAAAACACCGCCTGATCTACGGTGAGGCAGAGGCAAGAACGTTCGTTGTTGTAGGAAGGAAACTGGACACAAGACGAGAGACGCGCGTCGCATCACACCTACAGAAAGACAAAGAACCAGAGAGTCTGACGGTCTGCTCCCCTACGTACATTTTATGATCTTCAGTACAAGATGGACACCAACTTATAAGTCAGAACGAAGTATTGAGTATCACGTAGGGAAGACAATGTGACTGCAACACACTGGCTGGACAGCTTTCACCGACGTCTACAAGATCAGGATAGAATGTAGAAAAAGGCTCATTACACAGCTTGGGTTAAGCTATGAAGGAAGACATAACATTTACCTTGTGAAAGAAGATCTACAAGCAAATGAAAGGCAATTTGTTCAGGAATCTTGGAGATAAGAGCAGTATAAGACACGGCCTCGGGAAATCGCAAAGAAGATCTCAGAGTTACAAGCAGGAAAACTATCACACGCCATTGTTTTAGAAAAGTGTTAATGACGAAAATCTTTCCCAGGAGCAGCAGACCAGGTGATGGTGGGCAGCAGAACCCTCCAGCAGGAGCACAGCAGGAGATGCAAGTAAACCTCTTCAGCAGCAGTACAGAAGGTGATGGGTAGCAGAACATTCCAGCAGCAGCAGCATAAGTGGAGGGCAGCAGAGCCCTCCAGCAGCAGTGATGTTCTGTCTAGCGCCATCCAACAGACGCCTGGAGCGGCAGCAGCAGCAGTACTCTCTCCAGCATGCCTCTGTCAGTACCTCCTCCCTGCTGGACGGCTCCTTCCTGCTCAAACTCAGTCGCTTCCCCTGCTGCCCGACCAGATTAATATCAAGGCGTGTAGCCGGCACACGGGCCTTTGTGATTAAGAACAATTTGTCTTGGCAGTACGCAATCAACTGATTTCCATCTGCTTTCCTGAGAAGTTTCTAATCCCTTGTAACTCTGTGCCTCTCGTCTTACCTGCTTACGATCTTATGTTAACATGCTCCACTCAAGGCAGTCACGCTTGATCCTTAAAAACTGTTGTATTTTTCTTTTTTTTTGTGCACAGTCCTTTGAAGTTGGCTCATGCCATCAACCTGTCTGTGGGTCATATGTCAAGAGGAACTTTTTTTCCTCTCTCTCTCTCTCTCTCTCTCTCTCTCTCTCTCTCTCTCTCTCTCTCTCTCTCTCTCATCACTGACTCTCATAGATTTCCAATGCTCACGTCATCTGTTGAATGCACAGGAAGTGTGTTGTGATGTTTCTGTCGTGTCACTCCCTCTTCAGAACCTTTGATCAGTTTAGATTTCCATTGTAGACTTGATTTCCTCTTGTGACAAGCTATCATTTCCATGCGAGAGCAATAATTCCAAAAGGGATGAAGATATTCTCGTAAGAAGTAGAACACCCTGAAGAAAGTTAGTAAAGAAAACTTTAACTTTCAAATACAAAAATTTCAATTCACTTTTTTTTCCTGCAGTGATAGATCCTGAAGAAGCCATAACCCCAATAAAAGGCCACCGGTGGCTGAGGGAAAAAGCCCAGCCTACCATGTGGTCTCCTGCAACATTCTAACACGTATTTTTTAGCCGTAGAGAAAGCAAGACAATCTTGGAAAGAGTTCGACCCTCTCTATCACAGGCCTGCACGATTCACATGTTCAACACAAGACGACAAGAATGGGAGAGGAGTAAGAGGAACAGCTGGAGATGGAAGTAAAAGGAACGTGAAAAATATGGAATAAACTCGATCGATAGTTGAAGGGGGTGGTGGGGGGACGCTGATGGCTTTGATGACAGTGATGATGATGATGATGATTATAGTGATTAAAGCAGTTTTGATACTGATGATGAGGCGGATGACAATGATATTGATGATTATAATGATTAAGGCTGTGATGATGATGATGATGATTAAAGTGATGAATGCGCTGGTGATAAAAATGATAAGGTCGCCCTACCATACTCAGCCCTGGTCTCTTAACTCTTCCTTGAGGAACCTCTCTCTCTCTCTCTCTCTCTCTCTCTCTCTCCATGTTCAGTGCGTCACAATCTTCTCTCTAACTCTCCCTAACTTCAAGACTTATTAACTCGCTCCTCAGTTCCTGCGCTCCACTCTCACTGCTGGGCAGCTTTCTCGTTACAAGAGACACCCTTCCGCTGCATTTATCATTCTTTTAAGCTTTGCTGAAACTGAAATAACGGAAACTGATGCATATGACAAAGAATATCTCTTTTCTGCAGCAATTCAAATAAACGAATACCCTTATTTTGCGGGAGGCAAGACCAAGATTCTGTTCACATCTTCAAATGGGAGATGAACCAACAGCAGCCGCAGGCACCTCGAGCAAGTCCACACGATGACTCAGCCTTGGAGACCCTCCTGAAGATGTGACCATCTCCTACGATGCATCATCAAGTAAGCATCTACTTGTGTACGTGAATACCCGAACGATTAGAGAAGGATTATGCAGACGAACCAAGCGCCAGACGTCCTGATCTGGAGCAATGTTACAATATCCTGCAGGACCGGAGGACGTGTCATGAACCCTCAGCAGTTCCAGACATGAGCAGGATTTGTATGCACGAGCCTCACAGTCTCGAGGACAGAAGTGATCAGAGTTCAGGAAAAGTAAAAGAGTTATAATGCGATGGGTGTACCAGACCTTGTGGATCAGACACGGTTGTAAAGGATTGGAAATCATCTAATGCTGAACACCAATAACAGAATGAAGAACAATGTATGACATAGATAACGATGACAGCAGGTCAGACTCGACCACACCACAGAGCTGTTGTCGTCTGGCAGCACAGCAAAGACCCATTCTTGTGGTGAAGGACACCAAGAGAATGTCGAAGGAATTTTATGAAGAGAAAGAATTTGCGCACATAAAAGTGTAAACACGGAGTAGTCCATGCCAAACATTTGCACCAAGTACTCAGTCTCATTCGCGCACTAACTTAAGAAATACGACGTTCACCGACAGTAGCGACATACACGGAGACGAAGATAGATTTATAAACGTAGACGCAACACAATAACCTGGCGACGCACACTTGTAATGAATCGAGGTCATCAGGAAAGCGAACTTGCGCCCGCGCACGTGTGTGTGTGTGTGTTTTGTTTATATGAAAGTGTATGTGTATACTTGTCTATAGATATATGTGGTGTGTGTCTGTGTGTGTGTGTGTGTGTGTGTGTGTGTGCGCGCACGCACGCACCCACCGAGTCTTACCAGGGAAAATCCAACTTTCGATAGCAGCAGCAGCAGCAGCAGCGGCAGGGTCGGGTTGCCCGAGTCAAACCGACCTATCAGTTCCTGTTCGTCTGTGTCCAAGTCTGTTGATATGCTGCGGGTTCACCTGTGTTGCTGACGCATCCTGCACCATACTCGCTACTCTCATGGTTATGGTCCACCAGTGAACTGGTCAACGTCCACGTCTGCAGATGCTGTACCACCTGACCAAGTACTGGGAGAGGGAATGATGCTCCTTCAGAGCCTCAGTATCACTCAGTTCACTTCACATTCATGAAGTCAATGAAACAAAAAATATATTTTTCTGCAACTGATAAATATTTTCTGGTGATCAGAATTCACCACGAGGAAAAAAAGAAATAGTTTGCGATGCTGTGTGTGCGACTGTGGCGGCCATGTGGGTAGGTCTAGTCATCTCGGGTTCAAACACCTGTTTCTACCTGCAGGCAGTGTTGCCCGGCTCCCAGGCTGGCATGGAGCTTAGACATCACGGTTCGTGACCTTAGGAAGTCAGGACACGCGTGCGCAGACAGCGACAGCTGAAACTCCCGCCCCTCCAACCCACCATCCACGCGTACCCCACTCCCTAACGCCTTCTTCCATACCCACGCTCCTCCCACACCTTCCTCGATGGCACCAGAGAAACACCCGGGGTTCACTTCTCGACGTACACTTGGGTCGATGACACCAGAGAAACAGTGGGGTTCTTTTACCAACAGACATCTGTGTTGATGTCCTCAGAGAAACATCTAAGGCTGTTTCCCAGAAGCAGACATCACAGGTCAAGGTCAAGCCCAAACGATGTATAACAGTCATAAAGCTTGCACCTTCCACTGACGTTGTGTCAAGTTTGATCAAGGCAACGATACGTCTGATGATGATGAGGTCAATCAATCTAAAACTGCTTTGTACTCCTACATTTATGTGTGAGGCAGCTCATATCAAGAGTAGAACGTTGGCCATGGCTAGGTTACACATCATGTAGATCACATCTCGAGCGCGGTACTCGTGCAATGGTGGTTGTGTGTGTGGTACTCGTGTAATGGTGGTTGTGTGTGTGTGTAGTAAGGTGTAGAGTATAACAGGTCGCCTGAGACTAACACTAGGTATAAAGTATAATACATAGAAACTGCGTCGGTGTGTTCTCTAATGAGATCCAGTGTCTGACCCTTGAATAATGGCAGACATATGACTGTACTCCGTTACCTTAACTGGAAATCCGGTTCTAACATTTGCTTTCCAATCATCGGCAGATAGTCTGTCCTAAGGTCTTACCTCCTACCCATCACCGTCAGGAAGTCTCCAGCTGAGTCTGACTCGTACATATCATCAGCAAGAAACATATGCATCTTAAACGCTGACCCGAGACATGGTCTGTTGAGTTAGTGTTATAAGTAATGTTAGTATTAACGTGGAGGATGTTCATGTAGGAGCGAGGATGGTCCACATGGTGCTTACCACGAGTGCTGGCTGGTCCGGGTCTGCTACTGTGTCAGAGTCGAGAGGCTGTCCCCTCCCGCCTCACGTTCCGGACGCCTTTATTCCAACTAACTAATACACACGTTAGTTGATGTACCGTGCACCTGCCCGCCAGCCGCGCACACAGGGAAGTAATTGATTTCCAGCGAGTAATCAAAACAGGAAGAGATTCTAAAGTGATAAGAAAAGTAGTTGGATTCGATGGGGTTGTTGCTCGGAACTGGCAATGATATACATCGGTTAACATCGATAACAGTAAAGGGGTTGTTACGGAAATTAACGGTGATAGCCTTTCTACGACCACTACACAACCGAGGGTTCCAATAACACTTCTAAGTCGTTTTCATATCTATCTAGTCAGAGCTTCGTGGCTTCTCATCTGTTCCTACAGAATCGACAGAGACCAAATTGATTTTTCCGGTTATTGATTCACGTGGCTGTTATCATCCATTGTCTACACATGCAGAGTATGACGTGTGTCTGTCTCAAGGAAAGTATGACCAATGTAGAACTATAGTTGGTCAACGAGAGAGAGAGTTTTTCTTTCCGTTATGAGCGTAGATTAACGAGAGGTGATGGATTGTTGTCAGCTCCAGTACGTCTGTTAACGACGTATCTCTATCTCCTTTCCTGAGTAACTATCACAGTGTACTATCAGTCCACACTGGCTTGGCCTCACATTTAACCCTTACATAACAAGTCATGGCTGATGGCAGGAGTAAATACAGTTACCTAGCGAGTCTTGGCTGATCACAGGTGTAACACCGCTACAATTACCATCTTTACGAGCCAAAGGTCTAGTTACATTAGCGTCTTCCCACAGCTACCACAAGGTCGAAGTTAACGCAAACTAAGTGAGATTTTCGCTCGTACATACCATGCGTGATTTTAGGCACTAGAATATTGTTCCCTAGTTGGTACGCTGACGGTGTCGCCATTTGTGGGTTTCAGATGTGAAGGTGATAATTTCAGTTTCATTTGTTTATGAAACTGAGAAGTGGTTTCTTTGCTAACGATACGGGCAAGCTGTGTGCTCCAGGCAGTATCGAGGCATTTGTCAGGAGATTGAGACAAACTTAAGCATGTCGCACTATACACGTGTGTGGTGGGTGGGATGAGTGTAGAGGGTGGGATGTGTGTAGTGCAAGTAGTGAGGATGTAGCACATAAAGCAACGAGGGTGACCAGTCCGGCTGGTGTGGGACTGTCGTCAGGCCACAAGCCTCACTCACAACCTTCCATTATTGTAAACGATCGTGAGAATCATGCAACATCATCATTACATAACATTATCTACCATCAACGAATGTAAACAATAACAAGTATAAAACGTATTTAATGCAAACAGTGACTAGCATAAACCATATCTAATGTAAACAGTAACTAGCATAAACCATATCTAATGTAAACAATAACTAGTATAAACCATATCTTATGTAAACAGTAACTAGTATAAACCATATCTTATGTAAACAGTAACTAGTATAAACCATATCTAACGTTAACGAAGTAACGAATATTAACCTATACTTCCTGTCATCAACATGACTCAAATAATGACGTAACATAATGAAGTCATTAAAGTTTTCCACAGGTGATGTTTGCCACAGGTAGGATGATGAAGGCATTAACCGATCATCACAAGCGCTACTCGAACATGGAAATTGCCCGAGGTCACTCCAGGAATTTGGGTCGTTCGACTGGTCATACCGGGTCATGGTGTATTACATGTTCTCTTCCTTGTGGTAAGATTTTTTTATTTAAATCTTTGGATGAGACTCGGCAAATTATAATGTTTTACACCTTAATTGGACTACTGTCGCCCTACAAAATGCGATAATCATTTCAAATCTACTTTTCCCTGCGATCAAGTAATGACGTTAGTCGCTGAGGTCATGACAAATTATATGGAATCTATCAAGGAAATTAGAAAATTTGGATGCATCTCCAGTACTGCATTTTTCCTCTGGTTGCCCAAAGCATAATGCTGCACAGGTCATAATGATGAAGGTTTCGACTCTTATTGTCCACAAACATACGTTAACTGCATACAACATCATAATGGGTTTCCTGTAAGCCAGACCAAAATACTACAGCAAGTCTTTGATTACCTGAACTACAAGACTATAGTAGGGTGAAAGACTAGGTAATGGTACGGCTTACGGATATTAGGGATCACCAGCCTCATACATCTTATCATATAAGGCAGAGTATCTGGGAGTCGAGGGATGAAGATACATAACAGGATACACAAAGGTCTGTGACAGTCGTGTTATCTAGATGGAGGCAGGAAGGCTCCTCCCCGCCCAGCACCAGCCCCGGTGTACCACACGGCAGGAGAATAGTGATGAAAGGTACGTCAGGCAGCGCAGGGAGAACAAACCGACATGGACACTGCTTTTGAAAGAGGAAGTCGGAGAGAGAGAGAGAGAGAGAGAGAGAGAGAGAGAGAGAGAGAGAGAGAGAGAGAGAGAGAGAGACATACCTGATCTGGTGAGGAAGTTGAACCTGGCGTGCTTGCTGACGTAGGGTGAGTTGCCGGACATCATGATGGCGGAGTCAGAGTCACTGTGGTAGCCGCTCACGTCGCTCCCGTCGTCGTCCTCGCCGGCAGGATGACCGCCGTCCTCCTCCACCGCCTCCTTCAGCATTTCTAGCACCTGCACGGACAAGAGTAACACAATAAGTGTCTTGTTGTGCTGCACGTGAGCGTAATGTAAGTTTGGTCGCGGACAGAGTTCATGAGACAAGCTAGTCGAAGCTGTGCCGAGCTCTGGTGTCAGCAGTCACGAGCAGAACCTGGGACACTCCAGGTCGAAGCTGTGCCGAACCCTTTGTCTCTACATCTAGAGATAGAGCCCGGGTTACGCTCTGGAGACCCAGCACTGAGCCCTATGTCTCAACAGGCGGAAACAGAGCCAACTATGTCGGGTGGAAGGTGTATCTTGTCCTCTGTCTCAGCAAACAGAGACAGGAGGTTCGGTACAGCTTCGACTTGGTGTGTGTTTCGACCAGTGCATACTGTACTTTACGATCCTCCACCAATAGCGGGCCAGATACATGATACTTGTGGTCTCAGAAAATCGTTAACACCTTAACGTACGAAAGCTTTACCAGGAAATTCTGATGAGACTGATAGCTTTATGACCCTAGCAATTAATGCCCAACAACACTTGAACAACCAACTGCCACAACTACCGGCTGGTCACCATCCTCCTACCATGAACTATCATCTAACCATGAGCCTCCTACTTACCATCTGTAGCCACCAGTAGTTCCCATGGGAACCATTAGTAGTGCAGTACTAGCGACTCAGCCACCTAATTACCATGTCAGGTATCAATTAGAAGCAATAAAGAAATCAGCCCGTATTAATTATTCCCTCTACTGATTATGGCATTATGTACATTATATACTTAAGGATAATTATGTCGGAGAGGCCGAGTGACGTCTTCTGTTGCCATCTGTTTCCGTCTTGATCGAAATCAAAATAGTTTAGCAAATCTGAAATATTCACGGTTTAAAAACTGCTCCGCATTCATCACATATCCTCATTTATCACATATCCTCATTTATCACATGTTCTCATTTATCACATGTTCTCATTTCTGTATCTTTATTCAGTTCCTCATTTGTGCTTATACTCTCTCACGACCTAAGACTCCTTGAAGAAAAGATGACCGTTTTTAGGTATTACGTCATCCGTTATCTTCACATCTTACACGCTGCAGGACGCTGGGCGACGCGAAGGCACAGGTTCCTCACTCCACAGGAAGAAGACGAGAAAGGAAGGACGAGGGAGGGAATTACATATATACACAACGGAGAGAAGATAAATGTATGAACTTTTGTGAGGAAGCAAAATACCTGCTTTAAGAAAAGGTTAGGTTAGGTTAGGTTAGGTTAGGTTAGGTTAGGTTAGGTTTACTTGGTAAAATGTTCCAAAGCTGAGCGGTGCAAGGAAAGAAGTAGACATCATAGTGGTTCGCCCGTGAGTCGCCAGTGGCCACACAGTAGTTTTGTGACACAATGGACTGCTAAGTAGTTTGTGGTGTAGCTCACAGTGGAAGTACACAAACAACCGGTCCTGGGCGAGGAGCTCGAAGCAACATGTATAGAAGAGGGAAGGAGAATCTACAGCACAATGTCGGGAAAGTGGGTCAGGTCTTGAGGTCGGACTGGGAGAGTTGAAAAGTTGGATAGCACGCACGAAGACTAGAACATCTCTCTCTCTCTCTCTCTCTCTCTCTCTCTCTCTTGTAGGTAGGAAGCCATCGATCAGGAGGTATCAACTGCCTGGGTATCGAAAGGGTTAGTGAGGGCTATTCAGTGAGCCAATACTTCAGTAGCTGTTATGTTCCACTCTTTTGGCCCAGGTTGCAGTCTCTTCTTTCTGTATCACTGCACCATGGGCTGTTGACTTCACAGTCCACACACATAAAATTTCTCCATCTCCCACATAAAGCTTGACAACACGTAACTGACACGACTCGTTCTTAAGAGATCTGGATTTTCCTGCAGTATGCACTACGCACAGGCTCTGCCTTTTGGAAAGATCTCGTCGTAAGTTCTCGAAGGTAAATACGCTATCGACGTGCGGTCAGCATTACGCGGTAAACTTGCCCATTGGCAAGATCTCTTCGTACAGGGTACTCGTAGGTACTTCCTCTGCCACTAGTGAGGGGAAGTGTGCGGGAGGAGCAGCCGGGAGGACCAGCAGCCGGAGTGACCTGGTTGATGCAGGAGTTGGGTTTCCCAGCCCCCCGGCCGCACAACCCCAGCTGCCCACACCTGTGAAATGGGAAGAAAGTAAGGTTTCACTCTCTCCCAACCCCCATGTGAGCAGGAGAGGTTGATGAGGCTTCTACAGGATGTAATGTAAGGTAAAGAAGTCGTCTGAGCTTCTACCGGATCTTACGTAAGGTAGAGAGTGAAAAGGTGAGGGTAGGCATGGCCTGTGCCAGTCCCTATACGAGGAACAGATGGGAAGCAAAGGAGGGATGGCTACGTCTCTACCAGCCTCAACGTAATGAGCAGAAAGGTAACTGGGCCTTTATGTCCCCGTGTGGGATGGCTAGTGTGGTCACCGTCAGCTGTCTTGTGGAAAAAGAGGACTTCTGTGGATGTCCACAACCTCACTTCTGTGAGGAGGCGAAGGCCTCTGGAGATACCCACACCCCACATATCTGTGTGTGTGTGTGTGTGAGAGAGAGAGAGAGAGAGAGAGAGAGAGAGAGAGAGAGAGAGAGAGAGAGAGAGAGAGAGAGATTCTGAGGATGTTCATACTCTAAATTCTGTGAGGAGGTGAGGACTTTTGGGTATGTCTGCACTCCCTCATCTCTGTGATGAGGAGAAGGCTTCTGGTGATGTCCACATCCTCATCTCTGTGAGTGGAAGAAGGCAGCAGAGGCCAACCGAAATTCAAGTGAGCATAGAGAGGGAATATATCTTGTTAAAGTGGGTATTAAATGTGCCTAATGTAACACGCGTCTCGCCTCTCGCTCACAAACAAACTCCAAGCGGCGCGCGGGAACATGAGCCACTCCACCTGGTATGTGGATGTGTCGAAAAGCTACTCACTATTTACTATATGTTGTTATATTACAGTGTGTGACAAATTTGTACGAGGATTATTGTTCCTTGTAATTAGCTATCATAATCAAGCATTACGTGAGGCCACATCTAATTGCCTTATTACCAACTACAGGTTAATTACACTGTGAATTAGGCCGTTATTAGCATGAGTCATTATGTTTTACATTTTGAGAGTGAAAACAACCATTTAAAGTCTTAATCATCTTGTTTCATAATTCCAGGGATCATAGATGTGAAACAGAGAATTAGAGTAATAGTCTGACCACGTTCAGGTGGTGATGCGAAGCAAAAGCCCAAATTGAATGGAGAATATCCGTGAGTTACGTCTCTATAAACAGTGTTTCTGCTGGTCACCATGACTGCCCACTGTGGCGGCTTGTGTATGTTACGTGTTCAAGTCCAGTGACGAGGACCCGGACGCAGGCGTGGCCCGGGGATAACCGGTTTGACGTGTACTGAGTCAAGAGGGAGCTACTCTGAATGTTGCCCTCATGCATGGAGAGAGAGAGAGAGAGAGAGAGAGAGAGAGAGAGAGAGAGAGAGAGAGAGTAAGAAGCTAGCTCCACGCGCCTCTGCTGACCATGACATTCACCCTGCATACCTCACGTCAAAGCTTTGCCGCAAAATACACACATTTTCCAGACCCCAGCCAAGCTTTCAGGTACATCCACGTAAATATTTGAGGATACGTTCCTGGCTGCAAAGACACATGTGAGCATTCATGCCATACCTTTGACCGCTGCTGACTACGTACATGAGAACATTTCACATATTTTCGACATCGTAAAGAACCTTAAAAACATTTCTTCTATACATAAGACGATTCTAAACAGACATGTGCTGTATGTAGGTTCTTCCAGCTTGACGAGTGTCAAGGGTCCAAACCTTGTTGACAGGGACATACGGAGGCAACACATGGGAGTAGTGGCCGGAATGGTAGCCACAGAACAAGGTGAGGACGACAGTAACATTATAGCAAACGGAAAGGGAGGATGGGAGAGAAGTAATGCCGGGAGAGTTAATGGGATGGATGGCTTGTGACTCAAGTCTGATTGACTAACAGATGAACCATTCCAGATATGTGAGCAGTCCTCTGTACTGCAGGTACCTGTTCACTGGAGACGTGTATACAGGCCCTGCACCACTGTGGTGTTGCTGAGGGAGATCCTGTAAGGATTGAATACATGGAACAAAATACTCCAGGAAGATTTACACGTAGACCTTATAGAAATACTCAAAAGAAATATTAAGAAAATTTAAGGTTGGGCTCAGTGTAGAACTCCCACTCTT
>JAUTXX010312564.1:0-13766 GCA_032273605.1 Panulirus laevicauda | reverse complement strand
ACATTTTATATTTTTCCAGGCTTGATTTCATACATCCCTTATGTACCATTTACATTTTTGCATGGATGCATTGTTTATATAGTTACATATCATTTGCAGAAAAACTGATTTACAGAATTAAAATAAAAAATAACCTTACTTCCATGAAAATATAAACAGTAGTACAATAAAAATTTCTTCTCAAACCATAAAAATTACCTCAATATTGGGTGAGTAAATCTGGCTTTCTCCTATGATGACATAGTTACACACTGACAATTTATAGGTGACTGTGATGCCTAAATTTTTTTCCAATTGTGCTGTTGATTCATCAATAACACCTATAGATAGGAGATGGAATCATACATCGACAAGGAATTCAAATGAGAGGAAAAACCATTAAAGTTCATGCGAGATACAAGGCAGTCCTCAGTAATTTTGCATGAGAGGCACAGGGTAGGGTAAGGATTAAAGAATATATTTTGGATTGCCTTTCAACAAATTATGGTTATACGTACAAAAACATCTCTTTGAAGCCAGCCACAGGAAAACAAGTGATCTTGCCACTCAGGTACAAAAACAACAAAGTACATTCACAAAACCTTTTGGCCTAAGAAGCAGTAATCAGAGCTAGTTTTATGATTTCCTATTCATGTAAAAAAGGTAAGCCATATGTAAAGTTTATCAGAGACTATACGATAAATAATTAGAGAATTTTACACCCAAACAAGAAAAAGTTATTGAAAATGTTGACCTAACCATAAGTTGTAAGAGACATTAAAGATATTGGCAAAAACTTGAAATTGCAGTTGAAAAAATATATTACATACCTTAAAGGATCTTGCCTTAAAATTTGCTGAAAGTTATGATGTAAAGATGTGCAGCAGTTTCTACTATTCATCCGTGGCACATTCACTAAAACTGAGCTGTCCAAGGACCAGCTTTTTAAGTACTCACTGAAATCAAAAAGATTGGCAGTTATTAGAAGCTCTGAACAATGGTTCTGTGGAAGCAGGAGTGACTTGGGGAAACTTCATGAGAAGAAAAAATATAATGGGCTGTCTAATGCTATTTACCACACAACCATTAGATGGCATGAGTACAGTTTTGAAGCATTTATGGGAGCTCAAAGAAGAAAATCAACTATCTATAAATAAAAATATTTCCTGTGCCTAACAGATCAAGAATGATTACTGAATGTGACTTTGCTTTTGCTTATGATATATTAGGCCATTTGAGTGACATATGTCTAAGGTTACAAGGCAAAGTTTTTGCATGATATGAACAGCACTTTTACATCATTTGTTTCAAAGTTGTTTTTTCTAAGTAATAATAACCTGTTGTCACTGGAATAAAGACTTAGTTCGCTAGTTAAAGAGACTCTGTTGCCGTGGCCACATCTTTGAGGGAGTTCCAAATGGAACAGGAGTCAAATATAGATTGATTCTCCTGATTGAGAAGATGAAGATGGAAAGGCCAAACACCATATGGTCATGAGGATGATGATGCAAGCCGATGTTTGTCCAAAGGCCATCATATAGGTATGGATAATATTTTTCCTGAGTATAAACACTTTTAGGATTTGGAAAAAAAACCCAGACTGCTGCCAATGGGACTGTGAGGGGTAATACAAAGGATCTGCCATGACAGCGTATAAAAGCAAATCTAAGAGATCAAAAATCTATAACAGGCAGTTGGGTTGAGGACTTAAGGGGCACAAAATTCCATACCATATATATCTGACAGCGCGAAGCACCAAGGAGCTCTTTTACTCATTACTGGTCACAAACGTGCTAAATGCTTGCACTCTATAAATCAAGTTAAGTTGGGTTAGATCTTTATAAGTTACCAGAGAATATCAATATTATGCTGTTCGTCTTTATTATCAACTGGTGCCATGTAAAATGTAAAGATCAATATCCATTGCCTATCGAAAAAGTTTAATCACAGCAGATCATAAATATACCGACGTATCAAATACTATAAAGACAGAAACATATAAAAAAATTAGGTATTTGAATAAGTCCTTCATCTAGGTCGCAAAACACTACCAAATCAAGGACCTAACCTAAATTTTAACTTGAACTGACCAACAAGCGTTAGGAGTGAGCCCGGGCGGCGGGCTTCGTGGAACCTGTAGGTGAGGTATGATATCCGAGTATTCGACGCACTTCCTCAATTCTAAGTATCCTTCAGGACCGAGTTTGATTACTCACTGATTTGAGCTAGTTTTAATGCTCTTGATTTTCATATATCATCTGCAATTGTTTTACGCACATTCTTATAACTTTACCCACAATTATTATGATTAATGTATTTAAAAAGTATTGAATTGCTGTACAAGATCATTTATCCTCCACCAATATATTCACTAACGTGTTTTGATTAGTTATGGTGACTATTTTGATTAGCAATGATGGTTTATTTTTTCTATTCATGGCTCTATCAACAAATCATAGATTGCCATTAGCCATGAGCGATGACATATGCTATCAAACACATCAAATTTCCTTATTTTTTCAGTGTTAATATGTATGCATTAAATATTTAGTGTTGTTATGGAGAACTGATATTGAACTTGCTCCCACATAAAGGGCATTAAAATTTACATATAGATTATCATTTTCAAGCTTTTGTATGTTATTACTTTTCATACTTTTGTTTGTTTTGGTTTCGCATAGTAATCTTTCCCGATTATTGCGTGATCTTCCCACTTATAACCCTTAATTGTGTTTCCGGGTGAGTACTTTAGCTCCTGAGTATCTGTAGAGTACTAATAATCGTCTCCATTGAACATGGATATTGAAGCTAGTGGTAAATCGGTGTATTGTCGTGATAAGGGATTTCTTGGCGGGATGTAATTTTCTCTTTGCCTGCTTTTCATAGTCGATTTGTTTACGTTTTATCCCGAGAAAGGAGCGTGGAGTGTAACAGATTATTAATGGATAAATACCCCAAATCTCCTCGTGACAGAAGTTTTGATTAGTTTCAAGAGCTAGAGGAGGAAGATGTAGTTGTTGTGTAGTGCTGCGTGCACCACTAACATGAATTCCCTCGTGAGCGTTGATAAAAATGAACAGCGAAGTCGATTCAGTGTGTTGGGTGACCGTGAGGAGGGCGAAGACGAGTCGCAGAATGGAGGTAACACTCAAGCCTCGTCTAGAGGCGGTAGTGTTGTCCTCCTCCTGCCCAAGGAAAATGTGGTGAGAAATGTAGAGTCCTCAGATGAGTGCATTCCCATAATGGTGGATAACGTGCCGGTATACTTGTCCCAGTCAAGCAGTGGGTCTCCCCTATACATCCGTCAGTATCCACCTTCAGTCGAAGACTTATTGTTGAAAACTCCCACCAAGTCTAGTCCCAGCTTTGATGGGTTTTCGGAAGCCAGTGGCAGCACTTTTGATGGATTTTCGGAGGCAAGCTATTGCAGCAGTGTAACTTTTGAAGGTTTTCTTGATGAAAATCAGGAAAATACAGATGCTGCTGACAAGGTGAATGTATTATTGCCCGTGAGCTCCTTAAAAGAAGTTTCTGATGAAGTATTGCCAAATACCATTCCTTCAACAACTGGTGATGGTTCAGATGTTGGAAAAACAGAAGTATCTTTGCCCATAGATAATAGTAATTCAGATGAAGGAAAGCATTTATGTTTGGCAAGTGATAATAGCATCACTAAGCAAGCATCTGATGAATTAGTGGGAAGTGAGGTACCTCTTCCTGGGAAGAAAGTAACATGTTTTGATGATTCTGAAATTATTGGGTCCGATCTTGAAAGGCCCTCTAGAAAAATTAAGAAGACTGTGGCACCTCTCACAGTTAAAGAGAAGACAAGAAGTTCTAGTTGTGATTCAGTAATGTTGAGCTCTGATCTTGAGTTGGCATCCAAGGAATTGGTGGAAAAAAAGCTGTCACCCTCTTCAGAAAAAGTCACAAGAAGAAGTTCTAGTTGTGATTCAAAAGCTAAAATAACTGGTGGTTTCAGTGTGTCTCCAGTAACTTTAAAGCGTCAAAATTCAACAGAAATAATAGCTTCCAGTAAGAAGATTAAACCAGAGGCGACACAAGAGAGTATATGTAAAACTGGTAATAGTGAAACTCAAGACATTATGCATATGGAACTTAAGGAGAAAAAGGCAGATAATGTCGCATCTGTGAGAACAAGACGCAGTGTTGTTAGGAATGAATCTCATAGTAGTAGTGATCAGGTGTACTCTAGGAAGACAAGAGGAAGATGGAGGATGACTGAAGAGAAAGATATTCCAATAGAAGAAGTGATTGTTGATGATTCACAAGACTTCATTGGAGACTTGTGTAGTTCAGTTGGCTGTACTATAAGTTTCTTGGAAAGTATGAAAATCAAGCATGTCAATGTTTGTAATGGAATTGTGTTTGAGCTTAGTGAATTTGCTAAAAGGATTGCATGGGATCGGATTGATGTTGCAATGTGGATTCAGCGGTTAAGTGGAGTTAAAGATGGGAAGCCAACATCAGAGGATTTGGATAAAATTCGCACAGTTCTCAAACGAAGAAAAGCACTTAGAGTTACTTTAGCTGGACAAAAGATTAGTAACATGAAACTCAAAGCGTTTGATTCAACTGAGTTTGTTTTACCGTCATCCATTAAAAAAGAGGTGGAAGAGCTTGTACAGCCTATCTGTGATCTCCAGGAGAAAGACTGTGAAAACCAGAAGAACCTGAGAAGCACGAAAAAAATGGAACTTGTTAAAGAGGATGTAAATAAGCAACAGTATGTCACTAGTAATGGTCATGGAAGTGGAAAAGATGTTAGATATTGTGGTAATAAGGTAATCCAACATGAAAATATGTTTGAAAAGAAAAGTGAAAACAAAGAACAGTATAGGAAGAGTGAACTTGAAGATAAGGAGCCCAAGGAAAATGAAATAGAAGAGGTAAGTAGGAAGACAAAAGACTTGAAGAAGGTGAAAGGCAAAAAGTTTAGAAATGAGAAAGAGTCGTTCAGTAGGAAAACTGGCCATGACTGTGGTCATAGAGGCTTATCAGAGGATAACATGTTCAAATCTGGGTTTACCAACTCCATAGATAACGATTTTGATAATGTAAAGCAAGTTGGGGATGAATGCCCTCAAGAATATGTGATGAACAAGCAGGTTAAAGATATTAAGTGTGTACAGTCATTTGTGAACAAAGAAAAAGATTTGAAGGAGTCTCTTATAAAGACAGAAGGAATTCAAAACCCTCATATCGTACCGGATTCTAATGTAGGAACATTAGGAGTGAGTAAAAGTGGGAGACTTCGGAAACCCAGTGCTAGAGGGATTCAGTCTATCGAGATTAAAAGCCTCTTCATGCAAAATAATACCCACTGTTCTCAGACAACAAAATCAGGAACCAGTCAAGAAAGTGCAGTTGAAAAGCAGAACAGCTATAGCAGTTTGGATGTGCATGATGAAGATTTTAATTATGTACACAAAATAAAACGAGGTTCTCAAATTCCAAAGGACCCAAGGAAGCTTTGCAGAGGAACATATATCAATAGATATAAAAAATTACTGCAAAATGATAATTCAGTTGTTTCATTCACTTTCAAAGATGGACATTTGATTCCCAAATTTAAAGAAATTGATTATTACCTAGGAGATTATTGTTGTGAGGCAGGGGTAACCGTTGAAGACATAAACTCTGAAGATAAGAAGGATGTTGATATGACAGTAGGTATGGTAAAAGAACTTCATGATTTCTATGTATCACGAGGTGCCAGCAAAACATCTTTGGCTCTTAGGTTATTACAAATGAGTTCTGTGGAACTGTTAGATTATACACAGCTTTTATCTACTGTGTTGAGCATAAACAAAGCAGCAAAAACAGATAGGTTAGACTTCAATCTCTTACAGAGAGAATTTAAATTTCCTAGGAGACACTCTTTTGGGACATCTGACACAAAACAGAAAAATGAGCTGAAAGACAATGCAAGGCACATGATTCAAAATTCTTACTTGTCGGTGGTATCAGAGAAAAGGAGAGCATTGTTACCAGTACCAAAACCACTTGAAAATGCAACATTTGCTGATATGAAAAAGGACTATGGTCGTCCTAGAAGAGCAATTACACAGACACACGATAGAAGTCATGAAACTGATTATGACTTATCTCTTGATGTTGAAATAGTGAGGGCAAGACTGAAGATTAGCTCACGGAATACTAGTAAGAAGCGTAAGATGCATCATTCAAGGAAAAATTTAAAGCGAATTCAAGGTGGAAACCTTGCCAAAGGTGTGAACCTGACACTTGATAATGAAATAGTCAGAACTAGAATGAAAGAACATTTAGAGAAAGTAGGCATTGTAAAAGGCAGGGTTGGTCGTCCAAGAAAAAATTTCGTCCAGAAATCAGTTAGTAGTCATACAGAGGAATTGAACTCTGTGCATGATAATGGAATGGCAGTGATCAAAGAGAAGGATGGTTCATTTGAAAGGATGAGATACCTGAATGCAGTAAAGGAGCTTGGTGATGCAGGTGACAAAAAGAGAAGAGTTGGGCGGCCAAGGAAAAAGATTGTTCAGGCACCAGCTAGTAGCTATACAGAAGATATGAATATTGCCCTTGATAATGATATAGTGAGAACAAGAGGAAAGGAAGGGTCAGTTACCCGTGGAGACATTGTTTACTTGTACACAGAGTGGTTACGGAACAAAATGGCAGTGGGTAGTAATGTTTTTGTTACTGATCTCCTCAAAGATGTTGAACAGTTGATGGCAGAGAGGAAGGTTCAGCCGATTCGCATCCCAGCAGGAACCCTGATGTCATCCTCTGTCAGACTTCACGATGAGTACAAACAAATGCTTATAGTGAGCAAAGAGGATGCCATGCTGTACCTAGAGGAGGATTGGTTAGAAGACATTCAGTATTTGGTGTCTATCTCAGGACCTTCTCGTAGGAGCACTATAGAAGGAGATAATGTTAGCAACAGCATTGAAAAAACAGATGCTGATGAATCTTCCACTCATCCAGAGGTAATGAGTGATTCTGATTATAGTGAGAAGAGCTTGGTCATTGATGATTGTGTAAAGTCTGAGGATTCAAGTATAGAAGGGGATAAGGACAGAGTACGAAATAAACTGAACTTGAAACTTGATAAGAGTAAATGTAATGTTACTTTCTCAGACGAAAGATTTTGTGTTGATGAAAGAGCTTCACATCCAGTCAGAGGAAGTAAGATGAAGGTCAGTAGAGGGGCTTTTGGGAATAACAGGAAAATGTTAAAAAATCATATGGAGAGTGTAGGTAAAAGAACAAGTAAAAGGAGGTTGAGTATCAAACATTCTCTGGAAGAGTATGATCTTGAAGAGTTTTCAGAGGTTCAGGTGGAAGAGCATTCTCGGGATCAAAAAGAGAAACTGGTTGCCAGATCAAGTGGAAATACTTCACTCGGTGTTCAGAGAAAGGAAGATAAGATTTGCACTGAGGAGGATTATGATGTAGAAAAGATTGTTGATTACCAAGAAGTGTATGATGAGAACAGGGGTAAGCATTTGAAGTATTTAGTGAGGTGGTTAGGTTTTGGAGCAGAGGAGGACAGCTGGGTGAATGAAGCAGACCTTCAGTGCCCAGAATTATTAAATGAATTCTGGAAAATTGCAAGAAGAAAGGGGGGATACCCAGGAAAACAGAAACCTTTAAGTAACAATCTTTATGGTGTTTCAGTCCAGAACCATGAGCCACCAGAAATGGAAAATTTTCAAACCAAAGGCAGTACCCATTGTGCTTTGGGAGGCTCAGATAAAGAGAATGGTGGGAATATTATTGAGGCTCTGACTCAGCATACATCATTAGAGAATTATGGCAGTCCTAAGTCTTCAAAAGAAGCAGAAATATTTGTGACAAGGCGTGAATTACTTGATTTGTATGATAACTGGCGGCAGGAGAATCAGAACGTCTTGATGGCCGGAGGGTCAAACACTGTTAATCTTGAGATTTTAGTAAGTCGTGCAAAGGAATTAATGGCTGCAAGAAAAATAAAACAATTCCATCCACATTCTCTTCTGAATGCCTGTTTTATGATGACTTTGATGAAAGCAAGGCTAAAAACTGAGAAGGCTTTAAACATTTTTCTTGATAGCAACTGCTCTGAGGTTCTTGAAGCAAGCCATAAGCAGTATCTTATGATGCAACACAAGTACAGCGTTGGAGAAATGCATTGTAGTAAAAAGTATACCAGTGAAGGCTTAACGATTTCAGGTTTACAGGATGACTTGCAGAGTTTGCAGTGTGACCTTTCAGCAGCTATGGGATTTAGATCTGCAAACCGTTGTGTTCTTGGGGCTTTGGAAGAAGAAGTGGATTGTCTTGAAAATATCTATATGGCTTCCCAAGAAAGTACTTCAAATATTGGTATTCTTTTGCAACAGGAGCTTGAGCTACTGAAAGAAGACTTAAACAGTTTGCAAGATAAGAATATAACTCTCAACTCCATGGCCTCAAATGCAAAGAAGAGTGGTAGGGCTAGGAAGGGCCCTAGACTGAAATCACCAATCTCTCTTACAGAATGTGGCTCAGATAAACTGAGAGAACCTGTTTTGCAAGCTGGGCAAGAGCTCCTTAGATATGGAGTACCAAGTCAAAAAATTGACAGTATGATTGAGCTGGTAGTGAATAAAATTAGTGGACAGAGGCTCCGGGCCCGGCCTGCTGGAGTTCGGAGTATTGCTGAAGAAGTAGGATTAGTGCACATATGATTGAGGTTGTTACCATGATTATGTGACCACATAAGTGATTTTATATAAGTACAATTTATAGGAGACTATTTTAATCCAAATGAATTTACAAGGATTTTACTCTCTTTTAAAAAGAAGTTATTTTAGTTTAAGAGTAATTCATACATATTTGATAAAGGACTGTTAAGTGAGGGATGCGTGGATATAAGCATGCACCAAAGCTTTATCAGAACATTATTGACATTTTGTGAATATAAGGATGCACCAAAGCACTACAAAAATGTAATTGATACTTAATGTTTGATGAACAGTGCACTTATGATGCTTTTCCCAACGTTTAAGTCTTTACTTAGATTTGAGGATCACTGCTTTAAAATCAGCTGGAAATCCTATTGTCAGTTTTTGGATGATGTTTTAAGGTGTTTGTAATACCATAAAGTACCAAATAATTCAGGATGTTTTATATACCAGACACTGAAGTGTTTTATTGCCATTCACCAGCTGACTAACTCTGGGAACCTGTTGAAAGTTACATGGAGGCTTTTTAGTAATTCTTTCAACTGTTACTGGTCTTGGAATACCCACTGGTTCTTTGACTTCTGAACAACCAGGCTGTTGATCTTTGCAGCCCATACCCCAAGCTATCTGTGAAACTCAGTTTAATTATACAAGTACAAAGTAGTTTTAAGTGTTTAAACAAGAGGCCAAAGGAAAGAATGTTTGATCCTCATGTTAAGAGATTGACCCAAAAAACTCTGTGAAGATTTCATATCCTTATGTGGTGAAGAGGATTGCTGGCATCATTTTACCTGGAATAAAGGTTTGCATATATACTGTAGTTTGAAGATAAAACGAATCCAAATTTTTTTCAGCTCAGAAGAATGTAACATTAAAATTTTTGTACTATTATTTGAGTAATGTTGATTGTGTCATCAAAAGTGTTTTGTATTTATGTTGCATAGTATTAAAATGCTATAAATCAGTACATCTCATATACATATCCACACTTGCATTGGCACACTGATACATGTAATCTTGTAATTTTCCATTTTATCTTAAAACTGTAATAGCTGTTAATTTGATGTTAATTTATGATCATCTTGAGTTTGTGAATATGCTGCATTGAAATTTATCCACTGATTTTTTTGGATACTTTGTCAATAGCAGTGTCATGCATGTCTTCTGATGTGTGCTGTATTGTTCATAGACGTATCCTCACACCCTCCTGCCAGTATGATAAATGTGTACTGTAGTTAGATTATTGGTATTTTTTTTAAGGATAAAGACCACAGAATATGCTGTAATGCTTGGAAATTATGATAGAAGGTGATTAGATGAAGAGTGAGATCATTTGATATGACAATCCATCCCTAGAATTGAAAACCATAGAACAGTGATGTAGCTTCTCTATATGTCCACTAGACCAATGATAATGTGCTAAATTTGCAGATTAGTTTTTTAAATTGCCATCCCAGGAAGTCATCTTATGGACATATTAGGGTAGTTGTTAGATGGAGTTTGATTACAGATACAATTTTTATTCTGATGTAAGTATGGAATGCATGTGAGTTAATGCAAAGATAGGAAAAGTTGATGATTAATATCTCAACAGAGGGTTGGCATCAACAATGATGGCAGCATCACGGGAGCGTCGCAGTAATGCTGGGTCAAAAATGTCTCGACTGTTGGAGGAAGAAGAGGAGGATGATTTTTATAAGACTACTTACGGAGGATTTATTGAGGAGGCTGATGATGTAGACTACCAGTAAGTTGTTTGTAGGATTATATATCTGTACATTGTATCTTTAGCAACACTACCATACAAAAGGGTTTACTCCACTGTGTTGGCTTCATGGACCCATGGGTTGTGGTATTTAGTAGCTGTTGACCATGGACCCAACCCAATAGTATGAGTTCAGCACAGCCCATGAAGGTAGAAGGCCCCTAAGACTAGCCTATTCCAAGATAACCCCAAGGTACTATGACCTGATATGATTTATTGGTGATTATTAAAAGGAAATTCACATGTGGAGTGTACTGATCTTAAACTGGGATATTGCAAGTAACAGTGTGGTTAGATCATAAGATGCATAGTAAAGTATGGCTTTATTGTACCATAATACATAAATGTCAAGTATTGATTCATCTTGTGTGGTATTCTCATTGTTTGTATATTTACTTTGGTTATTAACATGGTTTCTCCATAGATTCCACGTTAAACATTTTCAGAGATTTTATTATTTCATTTTGTAGGTGTTAATAGAAAAGTTCTACTCATGTTTTTCCACATTTTCAAGGTAGTGCCATGAACAGATGAAGAAATGGCATCATTCACTCAGAAAGGTATTGGTATATTTTGTTGTGATACTTAACATTCATTATTTGAATCAGACTAACAGTGTATTGATGAAATTTTTTTGAAGAATCTGAAACATATTGTCATGTTCGGAAATGTAGATAAATCGTGAACAT
Organism: Panulirus laevicauda; assembly: GCA_032273605.1. NCBI lineage: Eukaryota > Metazoa > Arthropoda > Malacostraca > Decapoda > Palinuridae > Panulirus > Panulirus laevicauda. Next base: position 2,622 of record JAUTXX010312564.1, on the reverse strand, counting down.
TATCATGATAAGAAATTGAGAAGTTTAAGAATCACGGTTATCATTTTCATAGTTACTGTAACTCCTTTTTAAAGCCATTTTTTGCTCTGTGTGTGTATTTTTAAGAATTAACTGAAAGATAGATGCCCATATTTTTATGTTCTGATGTTGGGATCATGTGAGGTTTCTTCATCTTTTATTAAAGGGGTTTCTTTGATTTTTATGTTTCATCAGCCTTTCTGGAGGGCTTTGATATCACTCAAACTGTTTAGTTCGATAAAAGGTTTCATATTTTTTCGTGATTCATTAGTTATGAGTTACAAAAGTCATTCCCTACCATCACCTGAGTTTTGTATTATGATGCTACAGGTTGTACCTCTCTAATCCAGTGCTTTGTGGTTCAGCAACTCCCATGGTCTAGCATGTTCTGAATCTGCTGTCATTAGGTGTTAGTTTGTGGATCTGCCACCAGGATGGTGCTGTTAGCAGCACTAAGGCACCTGAATTTGTTTACACTGAAGCCGAGCTAATTAACAGTCCTGTTAATTTCTTATATCAGCTGTATTTTAGCACTTAGGATGTCATCCAAGAGACCGAGAGATGCATAAGATGGTGCTAGTGTTGATAAGCATAAGCATAAATCATTATCTATGAAAAGGTGGAGTTGCTGAAGAAACTTATATAAAGAAACTTCTGTAAAGACTTTGTGTGAGTACTATGAGATTGGATCGTCTACTGTGTATGACTTTGGGATCAATATCTGTTTTCCGGCGTTTTCTGTGGTTCGGCTATAGCCAGTTTCCTTGGTTGCTGGGTTAAAGAGGTACAACCTGTACTGAGAAATTCTCATCAGTGACTTGCAATGAATTAGCATTCTGCAAGGTAATGTGCTATCTTGCAAAGTTATCCGTAAGTATCCCTCTAGACAAGTAACAAAGGATGAGGAAATTACTGTGGTTCAAAGTTCTATACAAACAATATTGATCTGACAAAATTTTTCTCAAAAATCTTAATGTGCATGCATCATTAAGTATTTTGGGAATCATCCAAGGAATAGCCCCTTGCTTACGTGGATGAATTTTAGGAAATACTATTGGTAGCTAGATGTTTTAGTTTTGTCACATGTAAATTATAACAGTAAGGATAAGTTTCATGGTTGATGGATTCCTTACCTTAATCATCTGTGAACATCATGCTTTAGATTCCTGAGTTTCACTTTATGACAGAAGCTAATCAATGATATTGAGGGTTTTGCTTCTTCTTAACACAGTTCTTTGAAGCATAGGATGCCTACTGGAGATTGAAGCACATGATATATCAACCTGTCTGTTATCTTCATCTATATGTTCCTGTTTATTTGTGAGTGAAGTGCATGCAGCCCACATGTCAGTACTGGAACAGATTATCCATCTTGTAATTTTTTTACGTGCTACACATCAGATACAGTTTCTTTCACAATGCATGGGAAATGTGTTCTTAGAAAAATGCATATACATTGGATCTGTGAGTGGCAAACATAATAATGTGCTATTTGAGAAACTGGGGATACATTCCTGGCACCATTTTCTGATTTTCATCTTCCACCTAGATTGCCAACATTTTTTCCAATTCCCAGTCATATTGAATCTCACTTTTGTCATTTTCCATATATTTAGTGAGTGTGACTGAGCCATAGCATTTCTAATTTTCTTTGCATTCTTAATTGCCACCCACATGCACTGGATTTAAGGAGGTAGCAAATATATGTATGGAAATGAACTCAGATACAAAAAGAAAAATACCTTTACTAAAATTCATTTATCACAATAATTGATGTTTACATCAAGTTTAGGAAAAAAAGGTGGAAAAGCCTCACCTGTTCCAAAATTTTATAATAAACCAAACTTTTAAATGAAAGTGGATTATTGCAGTCATCAAAACCATAAAGTAAAGAGTTTGCCTCTTTTTAAGTAAGCCATAGCTAGATTGTAGAAAGAAGCAAATCCTGATTTTTTTTTTTTTACGATTGCTTCTGTTGTATTGTGCAGTGTATTTTGGCAATATTTAAGGGTTTTATTTACATTATATATTGGCCATCAGTTATTAGTGTTTGATTGTTTGAGGCAGTGGTAAGACCCTTATACTTAATTTTGAGTATTTTTGCAGGAAGACATAGTGTCAGAAAGGACATGTAGAGAGGAGGTTTAAGCTCATCCTGTATTGTACAGGGTTGGAAATTTGTGTATTGAAATCAAAACCCATATTTTACTGATGTGATTTGATTGTGCTAATAGTGAGATCACTTTGTTTGGTTGTTAATGTTTTAGCCTCATGACTTGATGTCAAAAATGACATTTACAGATGCTTAAGGTGATGCTAAGCCTACCCTCTGTAGGCTTGTATGTGTGTTGTGAAATCAAACCAAAAATTTTTAAAGTTCTGTTTTTCTGTATTCTCGAGTTTGTAAATCTTGAGTTTCTCTTTCATATAGGAGGGTTGGAATAAATGTTCCTTCATGCTGGTTTCTTAGTCATTCCTTATGATAACTTTCTAGCTATTCTCTCCTGTATTTCTTGTCAGCTGTCCTGTACTTTCTTAATACTATTTGTGCTGAATGTTATACTTAAGTAACATTTATTTTTTTTAGGTCTTTGTGACCTTATA
>JAUTXX010312453.1:0-13767 GCA_032273605.1 Panulirus laevicauda | reverse complement strand
AAATATCACATCTTTGTCACAACCTTCCTACAGCACGACGGTACGATCCTACAGCACGAGGGTACGACCCTACAGCACGACGGTACGACCCTACAGCACGACGGTACGACCCTACAGCACGACGGTACGATCCCACAGCACGACGGTACGATCCCACAGCACGATGGGGGCCACCCTCGTGCCCACACACACCTTGTTTCAGCATTAAAGAATTATATTTAACATCCAAGAGAAAGTTTTCAAGACGAACACACACACACACACACACACACACACACACACATACACACCTGCTTCGGTTATTGATGACATTGTGCCTAGCTGAGTTTGGTCTTATATGCGACGTCTTCAATATCGCACAAGGGCAAGTTTAGTATCATGACCCCTCGTTTAATATTAAGCAAAATGTTTTCCATGTAACACGAACTTACGGCCATCATGGTAGGAAAAGATAAAACATCATTATTGCAAATATTGTATGATATCTAATTTACCTGTCTGACAGTAGAGAAATATAATGTTATCTATCGTCATTATGACAGACAACATTTATAACATTATCTATTCCAACGTGACAGATTAAGCCAGGTATCGTGTCAGAGGCACTGCCTCAGCGTTACCAGTAAGGGTGTCAATATTAGAAACCTTGGTTGGTGTAGCAGCACGTGTGGTACCTGGTATCTAAGACAGTGGTTTCCAAAGTTGCTTATCTGAGCGTGACAGACGCTGGTGTAAGCCTATAAAACCTCCCTCCATCAGGACGGGAGAAGGTCTCAACAATATAGATAACGGTTTCAATCTCACAGCGGCTGGTTTCTGCAGCAGACGCCAGGGGTCTCAATATTGGAGGCACGTCGTGTATAGGTCTTTAGTGAGATGGAGGGTCATGTGGGCCAGCCCTGAGCTGTGGTGATGGTGAGGGAGCAGTGATGGAGATGACGACTCGGTGGGGGCAGGGGTTTTAGTGGTGCTGGTGATGGTGAAGGCAGCGTGTTACTCAAGTGTGGTGATGGTGGAGGATGGTGAGAAGGTGATGGTGAATAATGATCGTGAAGGGTGGTGTTGGTTACAGGAGATGCGGTGGTGGTGGTAGTGACGGGGTAATAAAGCACTGTAAGTGGTGAAGGAATGGTGATACGAGAGGGATGCTGATGGTGGTGGTGTTGGCAAGTCTGGATGTGGTGGTGATGTTGGTTGGCTGGGGCAGACCATACAAGCAACGTCAACACCCTGGCTGGAGGCACCAGAGGTAGTTGATTAAGGCAGTCAGTTCGGACTAGCCTCCCTCAGCATAGGTCTGACCCCCAGTGTCGTTCAGAACCACGAGAGCAACACCCGAACCTACCAGACAGTGGCCACTGTACCATCAGAGAGAGAGACTCCCGGGCGGAGGCAATACCTGGGACGATGGGTGGGGATGGGGACGTCGTGATGGTTACCTATCATTCCTGTTAATGTACGGGTACGAGGTGATAACCGACCGCGTTAAGTACAAGGACTTGTACCCGGGGAGTTAATGGACATTCGTTATGTTAAATCCACCTCTCCATACTATGGGGTTAATGGCATTTCCTCATTTACACCCCTTGTCTACATACAATGGGGTCAATGGACTCTAGCCATGATACATGCCTAATGTATATACGTATACACATCTGAGGGGTTGGTAAGCCCTTCCCAGGTCGAACCCCAAGTCTTTGTACCCCGAGGTTAATGGGTCTTTTTACTGGGGTTTACTCGACTATAGCCTGGTTATACCAAATGGTTCATATACCGATGGTTAATGGGCTCTCATTAGGTTATATCCCTCGGTTAAATACTGGTGGATTAATGGGCCCTAGCCAGGTTACACCCCGGGTCCATAACCTGAAAGGTAGTAAAGAGTCGCCTGGGCGGGTTTTATACCAGACGAGAATGTGGTTTACAGACGACCAGCTGTATGTGCCAGGTCAGGACACTGATCATACCCGGTCAGTATGGGTCCCCAGCACCTGGTTCCGAAGGATTCACCACCAGATGAGGAAGGATTCCTACATGTGGGAGGAGCACCATGCCCCGGGAGACTGAGAGGACCTGGCCTGTCGCAGCATCCCTCACGGAGAACGATACGTTATCATATCCTCCATCACTGGAGCTTTACGATACGCCATGGAATCACTTTATAAACCTTGGTCATAAGACGAACCCTCAACCACCGAGTGAGGACGAATGGGAATATAAGAAAACCTTCCAACGCGGACCACTAATGGACCCGCACGCAACGCCCTCAAGCCTCACGGAGGCGACAACCCCCGGCCACCCTTATCTCCCTGAACAAGGGTTTGGCCAGCCTGACCTTTGGCTTACAAAAAGTGGGTTAAGCACGTCTGGACGGCTGGCTGCAAGATCTTCGCTGGCGCGGCCTGAGACTGGCAGCAGGAGACGTGGTCGCTCGCAGACAGGCACGTACATTCTTTTCCTCATTCCCGCAGCGAAGCCGAGACGCGAGGTACCTGGTCTGCCATGTCGGTCTTAAGACGATTTTCCACTCAGCTGCTCCAAGTCTGACTATCATTATATCCCCGTGTGGTGTACATACGTCATCATCCATTCCTTTCCCTCGTATGGTGCTGTCTCACACCTGCCACTGGTGTCACACCCTTAATTCAGAGCGTACGTTATCTTTCAACAAAATCGCCCAAAAGAACCACATAGCTGCTGCAAAGTTGAAGAATAAATCAAAAAGTTTGTTTCTCCTTTCCTTCTCTCGCGTCAAGAACAGACTTATGTCTTTGTCGCTGTACAGATCCCAAAAGGAAATCAAAGCTTTTGAACTTCAGAAGGAGCCGGGTAGGAAATGTCTATTGTGTCTTCCACCTTTTTGGCTGAAGGATAAAATGTCTCAACGTGGAATAGCTTTAAAATTCTCTCTATTTCGGGAAGCGAACGTACACTCGATTCTGAAGTATAGGTACGATGCCCCAAACTTATGTGAATACGTGACCACACTGCAACTGTATTCTACATCTACCCACAGTCAGAAACTAAACCCATATGTAAGGACACAACTTAATATATTTACTTTCATAGTGCTTTGCGGCTTCTACGGCTGGTGCGTGGCTCAAAGTCCTCTCCATCCTCTCAAAATTTCCCTCACTGCCAACTCAAAAGACATTTCACACCTGTCAACCACTCATGCCTCAATCACGGCCAAGTCAGGTGAAAAGAAAACGACCGAGAGAAAAAGAATGAAGAAATTAATCTGGGTTCCTCGGGTGTTTGTAGACCTGACTCTTAAAGGTCGAAAGGTTAAAGGATGAAAGGAAGAGCAAAAGGAGGAAGAGAATTCCACAGGTCCGCTCTTCGAGAGAAGGCGGTCGCATCATATTGGTCGATCCTCGAGTTACGTGTGGCATTCACAGAGACAAATGTACTTACAATTTTGCATGACACTGTAGATAGAGCATCTCTGCTTCTGTCGACCAGTAAACGCTCCCAGACCCTCACTTCCAGCGCCCAGGATAGTCTGCCAGACCCCTTAACCTACCTCCAGCGTCCTAGACAGTCTGCCAGAGCCCACACCCTGCCCGCAGTGTAACACCACGGGACCCCTCCCCCGACACTGTCCACTATGGTCCACGTTATCAATAATAACGAAAAGTTGTAAGCGAAAACCAATACCTATAAGATTCGGTGCGTGAGTGCCTCCTGGCCAGCCCCTAGCATTCGGCAAGGGCATTAAAGGCAGCTGGGCCTCTAATATCACCAGAGGTAAATGGTAAATGGCCACACAGCGGCGGGCAGCCATTTAATTAGCCTTAAAAGGAAAGTTTCCACATGAGAAGCAGCTGAGTTTATAATCTTCTTTCCCTATCGGAAAGAGATATATTCTAATATGTATTTTCACCTTTATTGAACATACGTTGAGTAACACTTTCTTGACTTTATCATATTAATCTTTACTATCGACGGGAGATTTTACCATATCAATCATCTGGGAATATTTACCTCATGAATATATTACAGGTAATGTTTACTGAGAAATATGACCTTGGCGAGTCTCCTGTTGGTCGTAACTATTGCAAATATACAGAATAAGAAGGAAAACAGAAGAGAAACAAATCAGTGAACTATTCTAATTATGTTCGATAGAGGAGAGGAGGTTAGAACATGGATGTTAGTGTGGACAGAATAGAACAACAAATATGTAACTAAGGAGGAAAACCTACACTCTGGAGGCGAGAAGACAGTCTGGATTGCGCCTCAAGCACCCGTACTGACGTGGTCCATTTTTAAGTGCATCTACGGTGTGGATCTCAGCCACTGGTCAACACCAGTCCCATCATATCCTAACAATCCAAGTGGAGGAAATGTACTTGGCCTCGTGTCGAATTAAAACACTTGCCCTAGATTTTATATCTTCTACTGTGGGTGGTATCAAAACTGATCTCGTCTGATGAATCTGCTTACGGTAACACAATCAAAACCTTTGATACTTTTGGATATCTGTAGTGAATCGCCTGTCAACCTCATTTTTTTATAAGGTAATTAAGTTGAGGTCGTCTAGACTCCATCCGTTTTGTTCCTCAATCCGTGAATCACCTTGGTAGTTCGCCGCTGTACTCTCCTCTCTTCTGTACGTCTTGCTTTCAAGTTGGCTGACTAGAACTGAACACAGTTTTCAAGGTGGAGAAACAAAACTGAACATTTCAGGCTGAGGACTAATTAACTGGTTTCGAATTCCAATTTGCTGGTCGTGAGGCGTCCAATTTAGCTTCAGGCCATCGGAGTTTACTGCGAGCATTTTTTTCTCTCCCCATTTACGGTCTGCAGCGAACCAGAGCTCATGCATCAGCTTGTCTTCTCCCTGTGTAAAGCTTGGCAGCTGTCCATGCTAAAATTCCTCTTACGTGCGAGGTCCGTCCACTAGCTTGTCAATGTCAGCTGGCACCTGCACCCCTGACCCTAACCCCTGCCGTCACAGCCTGCCCCTGGTCGCAACTCTGCCGTCACAGCCTGCCCCTGGTCGTAACCCTGCCGTCACATCCTGCCTCTGGTGGCAACCATCGTGATATTAAATGTAAACACCACAGGCTGACTCCCTTGTGATACCTGTAAGATAGACAGACAGATATAGGTGTTACCGGACTCCGCCAGGAGTCTTTATTTCTCTGCTACTGTACGCAGCGCAGCCTTGGGCTGCAGGAGGCTAAACTTTAAGGAAGGTCCCGGGTAACAGCAGGGTTCATTCACAGAAACTGGTCCTGTGGTAACAACTATACCAGTTTCATAATCAAGATGATTTGATAAACTCTACGCTTATCACGCGTCATATTTCACTTACTGAACAGAGGTATCTGGTACCTCCTATACAGCGGCCATCACTGTCTTTCAAAGCTACAGTTAACCTACCGTCCGAAAATAAGTGTTGACCCATTACCAGCACGTCTCAACCTCATCATTATTCTGAATAATTTGATGAATTATGAGGCTGTTTTGTTACATGGAAACCTTTCGGGTTTACCCTAAAAGATCGAATATATTTTCCATATGGAAATAGATACAGTGTGTTGATCGAGCGTCTACAGGTAGGGGATACTCTGAGGCTATGGGCGTGTCTGGACACGTAACCCGGAAGTTATGCGGCCGTTACCACCGTGTACACAAACACACACACACACACACACACACGTGTGTATATCGTTCATGTTGGTCCAGAGGTGTACATGTATCGCACCCGCACTTGAGAATATTGACGTAGAATAAAAGAGGAAGATTAATGCGCGTTCGCTGTCACCGACCGACAATATGTTCGTGAATTATGAAGCAGCAGCAGCAGCAGCAGCAACAGGAGGAGGAATGGTCAATCTTCCAGTAGAAGTACACGTATAGGAGGGCAGGTAGTGAGGGGTCGAATGGGGCGAGGTGGAGGTTCTATTGGGTCGAGTGTAAGTGAGGTGGAGGTATTGAGAGGTTGAACTGTGAACTAGAGATTTTATGAAGTCGATTGAAGTGAGTTGTAGGTTATGCGAAGTCGAGTGCAGTGAGGATTAGGTTCTATGAGGTCAAGTGAAGTGAAGATGAGATTGTACGAGGTCGAATGAAGTGAGGTAGAGTCCCTAAGCGTTCGAATGAAAGTGTGGCAGGATAGGTGTTGTCTGGCTGATGGTAAACCATAAGGCTGGCGGAGCTAGACACGGTTCTCCTCTGCAGTGACCGAAGCACCACCTACGCACGTACAGAGAGACGGACAGACACCTTGAATACGATGAAACACCACCACCACCACCAGTCCACGTGGCTACATACAACATAAATTTCTTGTTACCTTGTTTTCTTAATCGGATTATCATCAGATCGATCAGAATCCTATTGTTTTCCAGAGAAAATAATGAGCATCGGAAACGCTTTAAAGAACAGGATTATTTTACTCCCAGGCGTATTTACACGTAAGACTATGAGTTGAATCGTGTGTCGACCTAACCATCAGCAAGGGGTCAGAGACCAGACCCACACTGCCTCCACAACAGGACGTGGGAACATCTTCACCACAGCCAGACATCTGTACAAGTGATCCATTAACAAGGAAAGAGAGACAGCTGGACAGATGCTTACAGATGTACAGACTACACCTACACATCCGCCTGAGATCACTACTGAATACATACACATAATCTGTGGAAGAGAGAAAGAGTGAATCAGAAATGAGCATAAGAGAGAAGCTAAGAGCAGCAGTATGGGTACCTCACGCCATCAGCAACACACACACACACACACACACACACACATATGGCGATACCTAACACCTGGAGAGCCATATGACGCCGACCGCTTCCACCAACATCAATTACCGCAGGAAAACGACCCTCGGTGACAGAGGCAGCGGGGGCAGGAGCAGATGCGGGAGAGGAGGTCTGTAACCCAGCAGTAATTACACCACTAGTAACGAAGGCCGGCAGGCACGACAGGACAAGCAATAAAACCAGTAGCGTCAACACCAGCACAAGCACACACTGTCGCCTAGTGACACCACCAACAGCAGGCAGGCGGCTTCACCAACACCATCACCACCAGCAGCTTCACCAACATCACAGCTACCAGCAGCTTCACCAACGTTACCACCACTCGACGTAAGAGCTGTCCATCAGCAGCAGCAGCAGGACAAGGGAGAGGGAGCCAGGCAGGGCACGAACTTTAATCAAGTGATGAGAGGACCTCTGTGCCACAATGGGGGCCAGGCGCCAACTCCACTATTGTATGGCAGGTCAGGGAGGTCACCAGGCGAGGCAGGGGCCAACCCCATGACCAGGGATAACAAGATGGTTAAGGACACCCCACGGGAGAGGGAGGAAGGGAGGGTGTACATGGAGAGCACAGCACACTGACACATGGAGGATATCATCCTGGAAATCGATGGATCGTGTATACACACACACACACACACACACACACACACACACACACACACACACACACACACACACACACACGCGCGCACACACACACACACAAACACACACATCCACAGCAGAAACATATAAATGAAAGCCTACAGTATAAATGACTGGATCACTAACGGTGATGATGTTGCCTCACCCAAGTCATCACTACTCAATACCTACTAATGAACCTCGAGGGGCACGTTCTCTCCCGCCTCACTTCCAAAACTTTCTCCGGCTGAAACCCTGCCAACCTCTCGCACATAAAGATAATCTCGTCAAAGTTTAATGCTTCTCAAATCCAATTCCCAACGCCTCCTCTCTTTATAATGTCTCTCCAGTTTCTTATTTTCTTCTGAAGATTGTCTAGTTTAGCCTCAATACTTTTATAAACACACCTGGCATTAATGTACTTTTATATCTCTCTCGTTAAGGTCACATTACTGAAACCGCTCAGTCTGCCTCGATAAAACTAAGCCGTCTATACGAGCATGGCACGTTCTTGCCCCGAGCACCTGCCGATGATACCTGGGGGCAGCTGATCCCTCTCATCATGGGGCACAGCTGCCACCTGAGGGAGATGAGGGGTGAGGGTGGGGGATAATATTCTCCCACCTTCCACCTCCACACACTCCTTACACGTCAGTTACAAACATCAAGAACATCAGTCTCAGGCCAGATGGCTCCCCTGATATCCTTCCGCTGTTCTCATCCACTAAGACAGTCTTCTGTCCGTCAGTCTCCCTCTTATATCCACTTCTTTATCCAACTTTTGAGTAGCACACTGTCAAACCTTTTCTGATAATTCAATGCCACATACAGTGTGTGTGTGTGTGTGTATGTGTGTGTGTGTGTGTTGTGTGTGTGTTGGGTGGGTGGGTAGGTGAGCCGTCGAGTGTTTGTTCTTGTTGTTGTATCTTTCTCTGAAGGATGGAAACCCTTTGTTCAACAAAAGCATTTTACACAGACATTTAGGGCGTTTGACTTGGTCAGAGGCCGGTGGTGTTGAGGGTGCAGTGAAAAATGGCTTTTATCCTAACCCTTAACGGTCAGGTCAGAGGTCATTGGTGTCGAATGCGAAGTGAAGGTGAGTGTGTCGTGAAGATGGCCTTCGAGCTTAGCCATAAAGGTGTAGTGAATGTGAGGTTGTGAAGAGCCAAGTGCATCGTAAGATGGGTCGAGTGAAAATAGTCTTCGACCTGAGCCGTATGTATGAGTCAGGTCGGTGGCCTTTAAAGTAGATTAAGGTTTATGGTGGTCGTCGTGAAGGTGAGTTTGGTGGTGTCTGCCTCCAAGTTGACCATTACGTTGAGTGATTGTGGAGGAGGAGATGTATTGCGATGCCTCACGGGATGTTGACGTTTCTGGTTTATTACATGTCTAGAGAGGAGGGAGTGAGGGGAGGGAGCTGTACCCTTGGTTTAAAAATCACACTGATTTTTGCTGATACACTGGAGAAATGTGGTTATGACTGGCACGTGTTGAAGTTGGTGATGATAACGCGGGTTACCCAGGAGGACTGAAGCACAGGTAAACACGCACACCTGACGGCGGCGCTCGCATGCGCGCGCGCGCGCTGTACACCTGGGCCCACTGATTGAGTTGTAAGTATATTATTATCTCTGACTCAGTGATTAATGTTTGCTGCTCTCACTTCCTTATGATCTGGATTTAAGGACAATGATGGTTGTGGACGATGTTTGTATGTTGATATAAGTAGGTATGTGTTCCAGCTGGGGTTGGGGAGTATCACAAGTAATGAGGCGATAGTACCCTCCCCACCAGCTGAAGACCTCCTCCCATAGTGCCTGTTATCTGTCTTGTTTGCTTGTGCTTTTGATAAGGTTTGTTCGTCATGTTCACCTGCCTGGCTCCGGTGTTGGTCAGGTTAGTGTGGGTGTGACGGTAGCGACCTTGGCGGGTTGGAATGTACTGATGTGTTAGAGTGGGGAAGGTACAGGTTGCGTGACGTTGCTGGTGGTGACGGGTGTGCGGCGGGAACATTATTGTGAAGGGTTGGCGGCGTGGTGGTGGTGGTGGTGGTGGAGGTGGAGGCGGGGCGGTGCGGCGCGCGGCGCCACAGTCTGACGCTGCCGGCCGTCACGGACGAGACCCGGTTCTTGCCCCGGTCCAGGTGTCACCCGCCTCGATACACACCACCCGCTACACACACCTACAACCCCTCCGTCTGGCTTGTCTACCGTGGATGTATATTTTTGGTTGGCGTGCTGGACACCTGTGCTGACTCGATAGTGGTGTAGGGTTTAGTGTGGCCCCCACCCGCCCACGTTGGTGTGGTGGAGGCTCGGAACAGCTGTCACAACACAACACTACTTGACACCTGTGCTGCCCGATACTACCACTACCACTGTCACCCGCAGTCGCCGACCCTAACCACTGGTGGCGCCGCTGGACATGGAGAGAGTCAAGTTGTTGGGCAGTGGCGCCCTGGCTTCCAGCAGAAACCTTCTTGCCTGCGGGAGCCGCGCATGCAGGCGTGTGAGCTGTAGGCGGCGGTTGTCGAGGGCATGAGGGTGTGCTGCGTGGGCGTGGGCATGGGTGTGGGTTTGGACGACGACATGGAGGGACGAGGCGTGGGCTGTGGACGACCCCGGCTCAACTCGTGGGCGGGGACGTCACGGACGGGGACGTCTAGCCCCCGCGCCCGGACCAGGCTAGCCTCCGTCCCTCGTCATCATCACTACCGCAAGAGGTAATACCCACACCCACAGGTGTGTTGATCACTTTCATGTCTGAAGCCAGACTCCCCGGGCTCAGCCGTGTGTGCCACGGTAGGAATGCCTCACCACAATAAATGTTCCCTTCCCTGGTGTCCTCCTTCTTCATCGTGGACTGTGTGGCACGCACACTGTCTGACGGGGTAGCTTCTCACAGGTATCAGGTCGGGGTAGACGCCGTGTGCGACTCGTCGTTGCACCGAAGACATATACACCAACCTGTCCGCTAACCTCGTGTTGACCTTACGTCATAACTCCGTCGTGTGTGCGTCAGGTGTGACCTCCCGCGGCTGGTCTGTTAAAAATAAAACTCGTGACGTTAGCATTTTCTCTTTGTCTTAGGGCAGGTCTCTCATTTCCTTATATTGATTTAGAATGGATGGATCGACCGGGCAGCTTGGTTTTCTGTTACTCGTGGGACGCAGGCCCAGGCTCCCTGCCGGTATCTCGTAACCTCACTAGTAATATAACTATCACTCGTACTTTGAGCTCTTGTCTTCTCTGTTGGGGCGAATGTTACGTCAAACGTTAATCTGTCGATGTATTTTGTTGGGGTTTCATGTATAATGTTGGCATCATTAGCTGGTAACGATGATTAAATCCTCCCGGAAGGCCATAGAAACGAAACTAATTTGCCGTTCATAATTGTAATGTTGTAGCTCATATTTTTCAGTGTAATATTAAACCGATAGATTATAACTATATTGTTGTACATACCTTGTTTATGAAGCGACATGTTTTGGTACACAAGTATTTTTCTTCGCCTTTTAAAACGAATGAAAAATACCTGGGTAATGAAGCATGCAGTTTCGTAAACACGGACTGTACAACAAGGCAGGGATCACTGTGATGCTCAGAGAGTGGCAGTCATATTCCTCTGGTGGCCAGTAAGTACAGTACTCGGTGTTGTACGTATGCCATATTGTTGTTCTGTACTCGACCGACAAATGCCACACTTGTGATGGCCCATCTTCAGAACGGACGGACGATCTTTCTTATAGGAAACAGAGAGATATATGTAAGTGTGACCACAGGATAGATTGAGGCAGAAAGAATCGACTTTTCCAAGGCTACAGCTATTTACAGAAAGTCAACACTTGACCAGAGGTGGGAGGTAAGCGGCTTGTGGCTGGCCGGAGGGAATAATTCACGACCACCACTCCGGCCTGAGCTAAAATTGGTGACCACCCGTTATCTTAATCCCACGAACACGACGGTGTGACCTTTGAGTGCGACGGCATCTTGCAGGGGCTCAACGGTACGATCCATAGGTTTGATGGTGTGCGTTTTGACCTGAATTCTACGGGTCAGGTTCAAAGGTTAAGTCATTGTGACCAAGGGTGGCCCCGTTATGCTTAAGGAATGACAGAGAGATAGTGCTAGAGATGAGAGATAGTACTAGAGATGAGAGATAGTGCTAGAGATGAGAGATAGTGCTAGAGTGATGAAGACATGGACCGTCAGACTGAGTGCTCTTCAGCCACACCTCTTCTCACAAGTCGAGTACAATCTCAGTCTTCCGTGTGAAACTCTGCGGCTGTCACCTCCCTCCCTCACCCCCGACCGCCGTTAATATTGCTTCTGTCTCACATGCACAGCCCTATACACACTCTCCAGTAGTTCAGCATAACCTTCACTGTGTTTTCTGTTTCTCTTGACCAGATCATTATATTGCCTTCTAGGCTTCCAGTGGACCATACTTTCTCTGCTTGTGCTATGTCGGCAGCTGTAAGAGGAAAGATGAAGTCAGGAAATGTGCGAAATATAAAGTCAGGGAATGTGTGAAATATAAAGTCAGGGAATGTGCGAGATGTAAAGTCAGGGAATGTACTAGGTCTAAAGTCAGGGAATGGGTCAAATATAAAGTAAGGGAATGTGTGAGATATAAAGTCTGAATGTGGGAGAGATAAAGTCAGGGAATGTACGAGACATAAAGTCAGGGAATGTGCAAGATATGAAGTCAGTTCGGGAATGAGCGAAATAAAAAGCCAGGGAATGTGTGAAATATAAAATCAGGGAATGTGCGAGATATAGTGTCAGTGAATGTGCGAGAGATAAAGTCAGGGAATGTGCGAGATATAAAGTCAGGGAATGTGTGAAATATAAATTCAGGGAATGTGCGAGATATAAAGTCAGGGAATGTGTGAAATATAAAGTAAGGAAATGTGCTAGATATAAAGTCACTTAGGAAATGTGCGAGATATAAAGGCACTTAGGGATTGTACGAGATATTAAGTCAGGGAGGGAATGTGCGAGATATAAAGTCACTGAATGTGCGAGAGATAGTCAAGAAATGTGCCAGATAAAAGGTCTGGAAATGTGCGACAGATAGAGCCAGGTAATGTTAGAGACTGCTAACTATAATCAAGGAAGGTTGGAGATATCATGAGAGATAAAGTCAAGGAAAGTTATATGCTGTATAAGAGATAAAGCCAGGTGAGGTTAGCGGTAATGAGGTCAAGACAGGGAATGGTGGGGACCAGGAATGTTAGACACCAAGATAACGCCAGGGACCGACGCCCCTGGCTGTCTGCTGGGAGGGTCTGAGAGCGAGACAAGAAACACGTGTTGAGGAAGATGGATGGTAGGGTCATGGTGTGAGGTGGTGGCTCCGTAAGACAATGTGAAGTAATTATACCATGAGGGAGACATACGTGAGAGCGAGGCTCCCCCAAGAATGGTCGGACAAAGGGCAATGTACAGATAATAAGGCACGAGGACGCGAAAAGTATAAGGTGATGAAGATAGCAAGTGGCAGAGCAGGACTTTGTACCGAGTAATGTACAGTGTGTTAGTGAAGCAAACTGCCAGTTGTGGTGTCACGTGACAGATGATTAGAGAGCCAGATACATGTAAGGTAAAGTAGAGCAATTGCTGTTGAGTGTCACCTTGTTCACCAGTGCGCCAGCCACGGCCAGGGAAGAAATAACTGTGGTTCTCGACGTACTGGGATGATGTACAGGTGGTGCACGTGTGAGTCGTATGGTTACTCTGGATGACATTACCCAAGTTCACAGGCATGTGGGACCCGGGATCTGTGAGTGGGACATCCTCAGGCACGTACCTGGGAATGAAGTCGTTGAGAGTTGGTCAGACGCGAGACCTGGAGGAGTAAGATGGGTCCTAGAGCAACATCCTCTCCTGTAGTGTTGTGTCGTTGTGCTCGTGTGGCTCACCTTGTAACCTGGGATGGCCCGAGACCACTGTGTCTGGCCACACTTGGCTCTCCCTTCCATAACTCTAACGTAGGATGGACAGACTGAATTCTAATATTTTGAGCAAAATACCAAAAATTGCAGGTTATAATTCAGGGTATATTTTAGCTCAAAAACTTTTTTGTTTCAGAATTGAAACATGTTCAAACACTTCTATACTTGAAATAATCATGGATGATAAATCGTTATGTTCTCAGTTACCGATACATACACAGTATACACGATGGAAGCAGCCAGGCAGGATGCGCGTCACCATTGATGGCTTGTGGCAAGTGACCGTGGATTTTGGGTTCACGTTCTCACACGTCATCACGTTTATGTTTTGATGTGAGACATAAACCAAATGTGTGTTTGTTAGTGAGGATGAAGGGCTGGGTGGAGGCAATCATAAGGCCC
>JAUTXX010312125.1:0-13770 GCA_032273605.1 Panulirus laevicauda | reverse complement strand
ACAGATATATTGAGAAATATAGATATATAGATATATATATATATATATATATATATATATATATATATATATAACACACACACACACACAATATGATGGTGATTACATCAAATACAGTGACTGGCGTCCTTACACGTAATAACATCGATGGTTAGAGGAAAATCTAAGAGACTATGGATTACCAGTAACCAAAAAATCGCGCTCTTCGATACGCCGCTTTACATAAACCTGTGTGAACAGGCATCTCTGCCACGTACAGTGTTCTCTCCGCATAAGAAATCTACTACTGCCATCACCGGACTCCTGTGGGGAGGAGGCAAATGCCTTCTTGAGTTCCATAAGCATAGACCAGCCACCCATCATTTTATTTATACAGGCTGATGCTCGCTCGATCATATTCCAGTGCGCGAGCGTGATTACTATTTGCGAGTTTCGTGGAGAGGATCTTACACTTGTGGTCCCTCGTTTCGTAACCTTGTATACATGTATAACGTCATTATTCTTTTGCGTGTACACGCACAAACACCCCAGGTTAAGCCAAGTGACCCGTTCCGACGGAAGGATGAACAGTCTTGTTGGCTGTGGGCAGACTACCGCGCCCAGAATTCGAACCCTGACGGACCAGTGCGTTAATCAGCTACACTAACCACAGCACCTTGGATGTGTGTGTGTGTGTGTGTGTGTGTGTGATACGTTTTTGATGACCACGTCCAAGTATTCTAATCGAGATAATTTCTTTCGCAATGGTGGGTTAAATACCTATTTGAAGGCAGCACATTTTTTTTTCTTTTGCATCTTTTTTTTTCTAAACCCTACAGATAGTGTACTCTCCCATTAAACAAATCAATTTACCTAAACGAAAGCATGTAAAGCACTAGCTCAAAAAATATACAATACAGGTTATGAATACCACTATCGCGCTCTCTGAAAAAAAAATATATAGTCGCACTGCTCACACTCTCATGCTCAAAAAGAAAAGAAAGTATTTTTCGCCCCGTAATCCTTTCGTCCCTTGCAGCTGTTTGCTATATTAGAGCAACAAACTCGCAACATTTTCCATGTCGTCATGTTGTGCAGGGGGTCGCGCGAAACCTTAGCTTGGAACAGACTTCCTCCGGTATAGTGTAAGACAGAACACCCCTCGCTCCACCCAGCTCACACCGTGAACATAATGGTAACATTTCGTTAATGTTTAAGCGTCTGCTATAAACTAATCAGAACCCAATATCTACAACGTTTTTTACGATTAGATCACCGAGCAAGCATGATCTATGATGAAGCGTTTAAAAGAAAAAGTATAAACGCCTATATATTTAATTGCTCTTATCCACCTTTCATCACTTTACAGCATTAAAAAAAATCACATAGTATCAAATACCGTTCCTTTTCCTGACAGGGCGTATGAAGGACATATCGCAGATGCTTTCCTGCACAAGAAAAGGTTCACAAGTCAATCTACAACTTGCTACATGAGCCTTAAACAGGAAGCCGGTCCTCGAGACCTGGAGAACCACCATCACTAATCTGGATCAGGGTTCGAATCTCAACATAAACAAGACCTTAAGGTTACTGTGATTAGTACCGTAACTGGTGCAATGTTAGTTGCATAACAAATTCATAAACTATATCCTCTTAAAACATAAAGAGACAGGATTCTATCCACACGCTGGAGGAGGTAGGTGGCCAAGGGTAAGGAAGCGAATATCTGGCCAGTTCTGGCTGGCTAGACACTGCAGTACCCACGGCAACCACTGGTCCAGCCTCAGGGGAACATGACGGGATAAAGTGGACTTCTCTGCACTCCTGTCTTCCAGTTACTGTTCATAAAGGTTAATCAAATCGTAAACCGAAATTCACATCACAATTTATTTCCTTAACATAGCTAATATTTTCAAAAGACTGAACCAACATAGAAAATGGAATTTTTTGAGCATACAAATCAGACCGCCCTCACCTGCATAAAACATACAAGATTTTCTGATCAAATCTACCCAAAGAGAGTTTAGTTGCAACAAAAAATAATAACGCAATGAACAACTCGCTCAGTAAACACTAAAACATTAAAAGAGGTGGCAGGTGTCTGGATGTACAAAATGTAAAGGAGTACAGAAGAGTTTCAAAATTCGGTGCGCGACTCTTTTTTAGGAACTTCTTCCGTATCCTGGTGCCAGTCTTCCTCGGACATAAGATTTGTAAGAGATCGAGATTTTTGAGAGGTTAAAGTTAACCTAGCCGGGACACTGTGATAAAGCTTCGAATGAGCCTTTGAAATCGACCACCTGAGCGATTTTCGACACGACCGAATGAAAACAATAGGCTTCGAGGGGGAAGACACCGTTCCCAGACCTTGTTCTGAGACTTCTTCCCTGCTCGAGTTTGTTGCCAAGGAAGAAAGGGATATTTCTGGATCTGAAGTTTCTGGTACGGAAGTCTCCTGTTTGTTCTGTTGTTCAGTTTGTTCAGGAGAACGTCGACGAACTGTGCTGGACTCTGACGTCAGGACTGTGTGTTCCTGGTCGTGAGCGAGGGTACCGCAGCTCAACGTAAGGGTAGATTTGAACCGAGGCAATTGCGAGGTTAACGAGGTGTCAGTTACACGACTCGTTTCACTTTCTAAAAAGTATTGTATCTTCGGCGGGGAACTTGTGCAGCTCTGGGCGTCGTTTTCTTCCCCATTATCGTTTTCCTCTCTGCCACGATTTTTTTCGCAGTTCTCTCCACGCGTGTCTTTGTTATTATCATCATTCTTACCATCCTCGCCAGGTTCATTGTCTCTCATGACACTTCCAGCGCACAAGACAAACGGGGAATACTGGCTGTAGGTCTCCCCGTGCTTGTAGGCAAACAAAGGCTCTCGATTCCAGGTCGGATGAAAGGATCTGTGGCTGACAAGGCCGAAGTCAATCTCGAAGAACGTGGAGAGATGGCCAGGGCGAATTGTGTTATACAGCAACAGTCCGGCTCCTGCAACTGTGAGCACTACGCCCGTGGCAGTCGTCAGCCACCATGCAATCCCAAGATGTAAGTGCATGGGAGACCCACACAATACAAACTGTGGCGGGATGTGGATGTCGATTAGGATAACATAGGCCAGTGCGCTAAGGGCCATGAGCAACCCCGTTACCATGAGCGGGCGAGCCGTCAATTCCGGGGCGACGGTGAATAGCACAACCCATACCGCCCAGACGTACGAGCTGACCACCAGGAAACACGACGAGACCAGGCCCGCCTGCCTGATGCCGTCACTCAGGCATCCACGCCACCCTGATCCTTCGCCACCCAGCTCGGCCGTAAGGCCTAGCAGTGCCCACGGCCAACCATCCTCCAGTGCCGTCCTGTGTGCCCTGACAAGATCCATTCGAGAATCCCACGTTACTCTCTCGTTAAGGGACAAGTTGGCGGTGACGTAGGTGAGATTGACGTGCCAAAGTCCCACCCACACACCCACAGTACCAGTGACGGGCGGCCGCAGGGGACCCACACTCACGGTCACCTTGGTCTCCCCTACCAGCCAGGTTGACGACCCCATCACCACAGTCAGGATGAACCCAGTCACGAAGCACAGTAGCACCTGCAACACCCACAACATTGTCTTATGCCAGAAGAACACAGCTCATTTCGATGGGACCAAGAGAAAGTAAAGGACTTAACACGGAACAAGAGTAAACAGGCAAGTAAAGGGTCTTCGAAAAATATATGCCTTTTTCTATTAACAGTGAAAAGATCTCTGCAGCCGTATCACACCGTGATGTAAGCAGACAAATTACATGTTAAACACCTACATCCTTTCCTTAGTGAAAAACAAATTCTAAATCAATGTTCAAAAACGGCATAGCCGTTTAACCACACTGCATTTGCTTTTTACGAACTCTAAACTTGACTTATGTAATCAACGTGTATAGAGAGAGAGAGAGAGAGAGAGAGAGAGAGAGAGAGAGAGAGAATCTAACGTCGAGATATCTAAAGAGATTCACAATGATATACAGAAGAACACCGGTTCCATGAAGTGTCAAACTTTGTTACGAGTCGTAAATTACATGTTATTTTCAGAAAAGTGGACACGTACGATAAGAAAAAAGATCAGACATATGGCCGAAGGACCCATGTAATTTTGCTCTCATATGAAGGAAATGGTGTAAAAAGGAAAGTTAATGGGACCTCCTGTCTGTTATACAAGGTGAAGGACGATAGGGTCTCCTCCCACCTGTGCAAGGTGGTCGCCAATGACCACCACTTTGGAGGAAGAGATCAATGGGGCCTCTCTATGTGTATAGTGGAGAAAAAAAAAGTTTACTAGGCATCCTTGCGTTAAACCCATTGCTGCCAATGCGAGACGGTGTCAGTGATCCTAGAGGGAAGGGCCAGTACTACTAATATGAAGGAAGAGGGCAAACATTTATAGAGAAATGGGGCAATGCACCAACTATGGGAAAAAGGACTAGTGCCCCTAACAGGAGAGAAAACTAAAATGCCCTTAGTAAAAAAGAAGAGGCTAATTCCTAAAGTGTGTGAAGAAGACCAATACCCACAATGTATGTATATGAAACACTGCATATGCATCTCATGATAAGTGCAACAAAGCCTGCAGCGTGACGAGAAACAAAAAAAAATACCCAATTTGTCTGAAATGGCAAAATCACCCCATATAAATATCCACGGGAGAACTCACCACCATAAGGGACGACCGGTGTTTCGCCCTGAAGGAAGGCAGGAGTACGAGGAACAATAAGATGGGGAAGATGAAGACCACAATGCAGATGACGGTGTGGAGGTTCCATACGAAATCAGGGCAGGCGAGGTCCTGGTCGGGGTAGTAGGTGGGGCCGCCGTCCTTGCGAGCCAGCGAGAACCAAGACGACCACCGACCCTTGTGCCACGCTCCGCTCATCCTGAAGATGGATGGCATCACAAATATCACTCACTACGCAGGCGAGAACAGACAATGGGAGAAGATAACGTAAATAAAGATTTGAAAGTTTCATTTTGCCGGGGAAGAAAATGTAAAGCTAGATCTGGCTCATAGCTTCACATGCCTCAATACAAATCACAATAGGACGGAGAAAACAGGGAAGTAGGAACCTTACTTTAACAATCAATTGCCATGGTTTCTTAAATGTTCAGTGCATGTCTGACATACTCCAAACGTTGTATGGTTATAAACTGTCATCCAGTTTTCTTCCTACACTTCATATTTCCCATATCACTTGACGGGTCCACAACCCAACCATACATACTTATCACCATTATTTCTAATCTACTATGGAAACGCCACAAAACCCGAATATATAGTTACCTCCAAAACAAATTACGTCAGAATTTTCGGGAGCCGAAGATTCTGCATTTAAGAATAGCTACTCCGATTATACAAACGACAGAAGACTCACATTCACTGATATATGTGAAAGTTTTAACTGTACATGCTTAATAGTCATTTAAATCAAGCAACCACAATCCCAATTTGTCACTTCTGACGACCTACTTGCCGTAAACTGCGATTTTTGGTTCTCTTTCATTTATATTTACATGCAAGTTTTATTCCTAGAACTGCCTCCTTGTGTGCTTCTGCCGTTAGCTAGACCAAGTTACATTCGACAACCCACAAATATTGAGTGGCCCTTGCAACTCAAGAATAGGGTATCTTAACGTCTTCCTTTCCTTACACCGAGCTTTGAAATTCTTTACGTTTTCATGGTTTCCTAACCAATGATCTTCCCTTTTTCAAAACGCAAGTTTGACTTTCTTAGAACGATTATGATCACCCAACTCCTTCACCTCTTTACACTTTTTTTATGTTATATCTAAGGACTGACCTCGCTAAGGACGTTAATTTGTGAACGGAATGTTCGCTACAAAAAGTTTTTATGAAGTACTAAGAATGGTCGATGTCAAGGTTTTCACAACTAATGTTCTCAATCATGAATTGTTCTTTAATGCATATCTCTGGTCTCTGTATGGTAGGTGTAATTCATCACATTACGAGAAAAGAAAGTTATTTCATACAGCTTACAAATCAAAAAAGTAATTACACATGCTTTTTGGACAAATCGACATTAAACGAAGATATAAGCAGGGTACAGAACCAGTTTAACTCCGCCACACTGTTGCCTTTGCTTTTCCGTTGTAGTTTAGTGTATGGAAGATAGAATAAAATATGGGGAGCTCAATTTTTTAACCGAAAATAAACATCGAGACAGGTGGGAGAGACACTACGATAATAAACATCATGACAGATGGGAGGGACACTACGATAATAAACAAAGACAGTTGGAGGGACAAAAAATCGGGGGAAATGTGGTCTAAAAAAAAAACAGGAAAAAATGTAGGGTTAAAAGAAGTTTTCAAGGAATTAGCAGAACCTATTAAATGTCATAATTTTCCTCAGCTGCCGATATTTCACCCTATGTTGGATGTAACTTGGAAAATAGGCTGTTGTATGTGCTACCCACAGTTGCATGGCATTGTGTACAGCAGATAAAAAAAAAAATTCACATAATACCATCAAGGGTGTTAGCGATTATGATCCTTTATGCTAATTATATCAAATAATCCCTCATTTAATCCGATGTTCATAGCCTTTTTCACTTGTATTTAAATGGATACTATCAACTAAAAAGCCAGACCAAACAAGTGGGTTGTTAAAATTAGGAGATATTTTCATAGGTTCTTTGATACATGTTTAGGTTTTTCCTTAACATTTTCCTTGAGCTTCATGGTCCTTCCCCTACATGGACATTTATCATCGAAAAAAATAATGATCTACGCAATTCTTATTCTATTAATCAAACACTAAAATACCAATCAATCTGCCCAAAAGCAAAGAACAATTTTCACATCTGTACTTAATGCCGCAGTCCAGAGAAGCACGAAATGGATATCTCATCCCTCCTGTCGGTGTTTCCGTTGATATGGTTATCATAACACTTTAAAATATACATATATCCAAGAAAAACGTTTCTTACCAATGATTTCAACAATACGGCGCTTGTTCACTTCTGTGAAATTGCCAAAGCAATGCCCTCAGTGTGGAACACGGCACTGAACTCAATAACAGGAAGTAGCAAAACGCCTCTTGCTAATCCTGATAGTCTTAAGATCAATTCATAGTCACTTTAGTTTTTGTTCATAAATTAACTTATTCGAGATACAAGTTTAATATCACTGTAAAGTAGACAAGGAAAACTAGGGTGAGTAAACACCAACAGGCTATAAAACCACAGACTGTAAACAACAGTACCGAAAAAATGCCTCTCTGTCCTTCAACCTAACCATTATTTACACTTACCGCACTAATCTTTACATTGTTGGACTTCAGAAATACCAAGTCTCCATGGACTTTTCTAACCAACAATGTCCAGAAATATTGCTGATTTTTCCCACAAACTCCTTGCAAACCCTTTCAAAATCCCCTAGTCGTCCTACGTGGATAAAGGAATGTAGTAGCCTCACCAAAGATTGCCTCCTCATTTTAACACAACCCTTAACCTCGGTTATCCACATTTTCCCACTCTTAAACAACTGTGCTGCGCTTCAAGGCAGCCCTGCTGATACCCAAGGTGACTCTAAACAAAACTAGATACCTTACTGCTTATAATAAAAGAGTCCTCTGGACCCTCCACTTGATTCTTGACAACATGAGAAGATATCTCAGCAGCATTGCTACTTAGCCTGAAAAACTCCTCTTTCCCACAAAGGACAGTTAACAATGTGGTCTATGGCTTCCGCAAATGAGGCATAACAAACAGTCAAATGCTTCACCTACACAACACTCAAGGACAACTCATAGTATTATAACTACAGTGATGAACCTCGTAAAGAAAATCAAACTTACCTTGAAACGCTGCAAGGACGCAGACCTCTGCAAACTGTTATACAAAATCACAACACTGTTAACGTCACGAAATTACAACCGTAAATGGGAAAGGAACTGCCGAAACCGAACGAAGAAAGGTTGACCGAGGCGAACGGAACGAACAAGTGAGCCAATCGAACTAGGATCAAAGGTGTTATCAGAAAGGATATTTAGGTACTATGAATACGGAGACGCGCTTAAGAGGTATCAGATACCCTGTCTGATTTTTAAGCATTGGTGCCATCGTGTGTGTGGGCTCCTAATACACAATACATCATTTACATATATTTTTTTTCCAATCACTGACATTTGTTGCGTATAATGAATAGATGACATATATTGACTGGCTGGGGTTCAACCGCGTTAAAAAAAAAAGATCATGCCAGCCTGGAAACAGTGTATGGGATGCCACAATAAGTATCAATCTAAACAATGCATGGGATAACGCTTGAAGAGCATGGGCTGTAAATTGTCCTTTGAAGGTAGAAACAGCTATTTCAGTTGATCGTCATATGAAGTCACCACTCTTCCTTAAAATATGAGATCAACCGCCTCCTAGCAGTTACTGGAAATACAAGTGTATCCCTTGCCATGTTTAAGACTGATCCAAGTTTGCTTCATCTCTATTAAGCCAAGTTTCTCTCATGTTGATCAAGACTCTCGTGTTACCCTAATGTATTTACTGATGTAATTCACATTTGTTACTTCTGGAATTAAATGTAAATGATTATGCACTGGTGATTTGTATTAATTTTTTCACAGTGAATGTCTTTTACAATTTTCAAACAGTTGGACATGAATATTTTGCTTGTTTAACGCTTGTCACATTTTATCCTTGTAACCATGCTCGCTTTGGTTTGTAGAACATACAGGGATTTAAGGATTTACATGAAACTGATGTGGTAAAGATGCTCACTTTTCATGGGGAAGTAATGACTGATGACTCGATGCAAATGATACAGCAAGAGGAAGAGGAGGAAAAGTTGGCTCAGGAAACAAAGCAAATTACCCCAGAACTGTCAGCTCTTTGTGAGTATGCCATCTGAATGTCTCCCACTAACTGACCTACTGGTAAAAAAAAAGAAAAGACCTCAACCTGGAGTACGGCTTACAGGTTAGGATATTATCTAGTGATATTGTTTCATGGAATTATAGAGAAAAACAGCAAAGGGAAGGCAATCAGCCCTAACAATTTTTCAAGGTCTCCCCAATCCTAAGTGTTGTTTCCACCTTCAATACAGAAACTCATCCTCTATCACCCCTTTTCAATACTGGTACTCTTGCTAACTCATTGGAACTTAATGATGCCCCATCTACCAGAGTTGATCAACATCACTCTGTTTCAGTCAACTTTCCTCTAACACACCTCTGATCTATCATCTCAACAGTCACCGAACACCCTTTTTGGGTGAAAAATTAATCTCTGGATTTTTTTTTTCATGTCTGATCAACACAACCCTGCCTGAAGTGATGGAAAGGTTTGTAAAAAAGAAAGCCAATGATTCAACTTTTTATAAAATTAACTTGTTTCTTTACAGAAGATTTACATGCCACACAGACTCACTGACATAATATAAATAAATGGACATACAGCATTTCAATGTTGCTGTCTTGTATCCATACTGACTATATTACTGTGTAGGGAAATCAGTGTATCAATTTAAATATAATAGTCTAACATTCCTCATGTAAATTTTTCAATTTACATTCCACACTAAGAAATTACATCTGCAAAGAAATCTAAAAAGATATTGCAAATAGAAAAATACATATAGGACTCTTAGAAATGGTATTAAAAACTTTCTTCACATTATTACTTTGGCATTACCTGTACAGTACAGACATTTATTTTGTTATGACAAGACAAAACCTGCATAAAACAGCAGTTTGCTACATTATAATTCACATTTCATTCTTTCTCCATCTGTCTTTCATTCTCCCGGTCAATTGATGCTAAAGGCCTAGTATCAACTCTAAGAAGGCAGGCTGCATGAGTGGGATCCTCTACAAGACCTGAATAAACCAAAGCAGCATGTGCGGCTACTTGTGCATTTGGAGTCTTAAGAGCTTTGGCAAGTATAGCAGCTAATAAGAGCTGAGATTGTGCTGGCCTAGCCAAAAATATTCGTGCAGCTGCAGTTACTAAGCTTGCATGGGTGGATTCTGATGAGGATGATAATGATGACATGCGCTGAAGGAGATCTGGGGCAGAATCTAAATATGGAGCTAAAGTGCCGAGAACATGAAGGACAAGTAAAGGGGCTGTTTCTTGAACAGTGCCTCGACACAAAGCTCTTGTTACTGCTTTCAAGAGGTCTTGTGGTAATTCTGGTAGGGTCAATGTTGGCTCAGGTTTCGCATCATCTGCAGAAGTGGATGGATGGGAAGCAGATTCATCCAATTCAGAGTGATCTGTATCAACAACCATACATGAGGGTGCAGATTCCTGGGACTGACATACATGATTGCTTTCTACAGTTAATGTAGGAACAACATTATGAAGGCATTCCAAGGCAGCTATAACAACTCTTTCAGTTGGTGCATCTAGCAATATTACAAGTATTGAAAGACACAGTTTATGAGCTGCAGGACTCACGTGAGCTAAAACTCCCATGCAGCTCACTGCACCACGAAAACTTTGATAATCACTGCAAAATGGCTTTACTTCCTCAATAAGGCAACAAACATTACTTTCTGTGCTAACCAGAGGAAGAACCTTGAGCTTTTGAGTTTTAAGATAGCCTGGATCTTTGGCACGAACTAAGAAATATTTATAATGAGGCCCAAAGATCTTCCGAATATCTCCCACTGAAGAGAGGAAGTCCAACACCAAGTACGATATCTCGGGAATATTCCGACCAAGGATCTTACAAATTGAAGGTTGTATCATCTCAAGCATATCTTTCTTTAGATGTGGATGATCTTTGGTCCAATGAAGAAACAATTTTGCTGTAGCTACAAGGACTGCTGGGGCTCTTGATGACAGAAGTTCATCTAAGGCATTTAAGAGAAGAATTAGTTCTTCCTCAGTTTTAGGTGTGTATCTGCAAAAAGGAAAAAAAGAAAATATTACCAAAGTTACATCTATATTTACATTATATACTGATGTTTGCAGATGATTTGGTTCTGACAGCAACTCAAGTGGTGTCTGAGTTTGGCAGAGTATGTGAGAAGAGGAAATTAAGAATTATGTGAATCAATGTAAGGCTGAGGTTTAATATGTTTTAGAAAAGTGATGGCAGCAGATGGACATATGAGTACCTTGTGAACCATGGGGTGGGGGAAGGGGCAAAGATCCTGGATGCACAAAGGAACATGTGGAAAGACGTGTTCACCGTCTGTAAAAATAGGTATGTCTGATGGTATATTAGTACTAATAATGATATATGGAAGTGTCATGGGCCTATCGTGAATTATCATGAAAGCACTTAGATCTTCATGTCTCATGGAATCATAAGGGGCCAAGTAAGGATACTTCCTCTAAGGCTCAGTCCTCTGTTCTTAATGCTACCTTATGTGGGAAACAGTGATAAAGTATAACAAAAAAGAAAAAATATATATTTCTTTTGTTTATTTATTATACTTGATCGCCATTTCCAGCATAAGCAAGGTAGTGCCAGGGAACATGAAGAATTGTCCATCCACTCATATACACATATATATACATAAACGCCCATACACTCACATATACATACATATACATAAACGTATCAAGATATACACATATACATACACATACACAGACTTATACATATATGCACTTGTACATATTCATACTTGCTTACCTTCAGCCATTACTAGTGCTACCCAGCCCCACAGGAAACAGCACTGCTACTATTAAAATAAAAAACCTCTTCTGAAAGCTGTTAATATATAGACAACCATAACCTTGTTTAAGATTTATATTATGACTGAACACTTCATAGGAGCCATCATCCTACATACAAATACATTATAGAAGAGGAATTACCTATAAACAATCACACATAAGTCTAAAACTCACACTTGCAAACCTAATAACCAGCATTGGCATGTCTTTTTATTCAAATATATGCATATTCTCTACATGAAAGATATGCATTAAAAACAAAACATAATCACATTGCACTCAGACTAACCTGAGAAGAAGTGTGAGCACATAAACAGCATTACATTCAGAAAACTGCATTATTCTCCCTAAGAAGTAATGCGCAATGTTCTTATTGATCACCATTCCCCCCTCATCTTGCAGGATCCAGTCAAGAGCAAGTATGCAGTTGGTAATAACAATTGGGTCTGAGTCTCGCAGACCTTCATACAGTGCATTAACTAAGCCACAGTTAAGTACAGACTGAGGAGCATGGGAGTAGAGTCTTACACATGCTACTGCTCCAGCTCGTCGAACCTTTGGGGTGATAAAAAGAAATATCAAATAACAAAACTGACATTCTCAAATCATCAACACTAGATTGATATAAAAATTTTCTAGTAATTCATAAAAAATCACCTAGATACAGTACACTGTCACATAACGAATATTACATTATCTGTGGTCATAAAGTAGTGAACTCTAAATATTAACATGCCAAGCATAGGATCTGACATTGCATCACTCTAACATCTCTGGTCCATTATCACTAAGGCCATGTAGTCATCAAATTAGGAATTTTACCAAAAGTATGGATGATGATATTGCCATGGGGACCTAATCGCAGACTGAATAATTTAAACCAACCTGTGGATAATCATTTTTCCAAGTATATAAGTTTATATGTTTTAACATTACAACATACATAAGCATAACAAGAACGTCAATGACATTATCTTTGTGGTGGTCACTCCTCGGCCTAAGTCAGACCTGAAATAAGCAACTGTCACAACTATAGTTGAGTAGATAAAAAGGGTGGGGAAGATCAGCATTTCCTCTGTAAATACTGAGGTTGTAAGGCCTTAACCCTAATTTTTCTAATCTTTAAGAGTCTCTCATTCTCATGGGAGTGATGGGACAGACATTATAGAAAAGATAACTGTATTGTTGCAGTAAGCTAACTTGGTGGCCTATATGATAAGGTAGATTCTGAATGGAAGTCCTACATTATCGCATCACACTAATGGAAGTACACAAATGCTACTTACATTATATATGTGCAAATGGAATAAGTGACAGTTCTAACATTCTATCATTCTACCTTCTCCTTTCATGTAACATTCGAAGGCATTCATTTGCCCTCGACACTATGCCAGAGTTGGATTATGTCTGTTATGGTGACTACACATTAAGCTTCAGAAAAATAATAACTTACCATTGCTGCTTGGTCAGAGAGAGCACATATGACAGCCCGCACAGAACTCTCCTCTATTCCTGGCAGAGCAGCAAGAGCAGAAATGCTAGCACTTCGAATACTTGGGTTGGCATCACTAGCATCTCTCAAAAGTAAATTAGCAGTCAGGAGGGCCAGGTCAGCATTGGTACTACATCTGTATGAAATACCATGATGTTATCCAACATCTAAATGGCAGGTAAAGTAAAAGAAGTAATATCCAATAAGTCTAATTACTTTTATGTACTTGCTACCATTCCCCTGTTTTGAAAATCAATCTCCCACAAAAAATTTTGACTGCAAATGTTTAACGAATATATTGCAGACACATCTGAGTAATATATTACATACTCATCAGAATCTTACATTTAAAAACTAAATTGCCTATTACTGCATTCAGTTTAAGTGGTTCACAATACCCAAGAAATCTTTACCAATATGTCTAAGATAAGAAAGGTTATAAAAACCATTCTTGAAGATTCAGTAATTTAAAGCTTCTATTTCTACATGTATACTTCATAAAGCTAGTTTAATTTATTCATCTTTCATTTTTTCCCACCAGGTTATGCTAAGGACGTTTTTTTTTTGTTTTTTTTTTTTTTTGCTGTCTCCCGCGTTAGC